>PVKU01003829.1:31351-165651 GCA_004027475.1 Anoura caudifer | reverse complement strand
CAGGTATGGTCACCAAAGATGGCCCCGAATGAACCCCATCTCCCAGGGTTCACAATTTTGTGCAGCGCCCCCCACCCCCGAATCTGCACTGGGCCTGTGAAACAGTTTAACTCCTAGAATGCAAAGGACAGGATGCTGGGCCAGTCTGGGCCACAGTGACCTAGAAGGTTCTGCTTTTTCATCCTCAGGGGCCCTAAGTCTCCAGGTAGACAATCCATCTGCACCAAGACTACGGTGCAGTGGGGAAGTGCAACCTGACCACAGAAGAGGCCACGAGGAGAACTGAGAGCCTCAGCCAGCACAGAAGACCAAGGCCCCAAACTCGTGACGGAGTTGGAGCCATTTCAACCAGCCCTCAGCCACCTCGTCCCCTGAGCTGACAGCACATGGAGCAGAGAAGCAGGGTAAGCTGGCGTGAAAAAGTAACTAAAAATCATCCCTACTTAAAGCCAACTACTCTTCTCAGTACTGTGGATGACTGCCACTCTTTCGCATCCACACTTTCTTACATCGCCCTTTCAGCTTAGCTTAGCTTCCCTTCTCAAGTTTATCCACCCTTCAAGGCTCTTTTACTTTTAAATTATATTTTATTGATTACGCTATTACAGTTGTCCCAACTTTTTCCTCTTTGCTGACCTCTACCCCATACCCCCAGCTCCCTCAGGCTATCCCCACATCATTGTTCATGTCTGTGGGTGAGACGTATAAGTCCTTTGGCTACGCCATTTCCTATACTGTACTTTACATCCCCATGGCTATTCTGTAACTACCTATTTGTACTTCTTAATCCCTTCACCTCTTCACCCATTCCCCTACTACCCCTCCCATTAGACACCCATCAAAACACTTTCTGTATCCATGATTCTGTCTCTGTTCTTCTTGTTTGCTTAGTTTTTTAGAGTCAGTTGTTCATAGACATGTATTTATTGACATTTTATTGTTCATAGTTTTGATCTTCTTTTTCTTAAATAAATCCCTTTAACATTTCAGATACGGTTTGGTGATGATGAACTGTTTTAGCTTTTTCTTGTCTGGGAAGCACTTTATCTGCCCTTCGATTCTAAACGATATCTTTTCTGGGTAGAACAATCTTGGCTGTAGGTCCCTGCTTCTCATAACTTTGAATATTTCTTGCCAGTCCCCTCTAACCAGAAAAGTTTCTTTTGAGAAATCAGCTGATAGTCTCATGGGAACTCCCCTGTAGGTAACTAACTGCTTTTCTCTTCCTGTTTTTAAAACTCTTTATCTTTAATCTTTGGCATTTTAATTATGATGTGTCTTGGAGTGAGCCTCTTTGCATCAATCTTTTTGGGGACTCTCTGTGCTTTCTGGACTTGTATATCTATTTCCTTCACCTAGTTAAGGAAGTTTTCTTTCATTATTTTTTCAAGTAGATTTCCAAATTCTTGCTCTATCTCTTCTCATTCTAGCAGCCCTATAATGCAAATGTTGGATCAACTTGAAGTTGCCCCACAGCCTACTTACACTATCCTCATTTTTTGGATTCTTTTCTCTTCTTGTTGTTCTGATTGGTTGTCTTTTGCTTCCTTATGTTTCAAATCATTTATTTGATTCTCTGCTTCATCCACTCTACTGCTGTTTCCCTGTAAATTGTTCTTTATTTCAATTACTGTATCCTTTGCTTCTGACTGAATTTGATATGCTGTTGAGATCCTCACTAAGTTCCCTGAGCATCCTTATAACCAGTGTTTTGAACTCTGCATCTAATAGATTGTTTATCTTCATTTCATTTAGCTCTTTTTCTAGAGTTTTGATATGTTCTTTCATATAGGCCATGTTTCTTTATCTCCTCATTTTGGCGGCTTCCCTGTGTTTGTTTCTCTGTATCTTGGTAGCATGGCCTAATATAATAGGTGTCCTATAGGGTCCAGTGGTACAGCCTCTCCTACTACCCAAGCTGGGTACTTGAGGTGCACCCTTTATATGGGCTGAGTACCCCCTCCTCTTGTAGTTGAGCCTTAATTACTGTTGGCAGGCCAATGAGAGGGACTTACCCAGGCCAGTCAGCAGTAAGGATTGGTAATGACCAATGACCACCAACCTCCACCCTCCGTGGAGAATCAGCTGTGCAGGCGCAGGGCAGTGGTGTTCCAATATGATCTGTAGCTGCCCACTGGGTACACAGGTTCTGGCATTTCCTGGGTGGTACAGGCCAAGGTCAGCTCCCACCTCTGTTTTGCCTGGGGCCACCCTGCCTGAGCTATAAAGCAATCTGAGATGGCTGCTACTAGTTTTGAGCCTGGGGCCACTTAGTGAGAGGTACAGGGGTTGGGGGCTCACTAAGGCAGGCTGCTGCTTATTTGAGAGGATTAAGAAAGTTGTGCAGCATGAGCCAAGACCAGCCATTCATACATAAAATTCACTGTTAACACTTTGGGTAGTCCCATAAGTTGGGTGGGACAGAGTCTCAAGGGATCCCCTGGGCATGGCAAACAGTATTAGCCAGGTTGATGGAGACTCAGATATGACACCCACCTGCCAGCTCTGTGGCTCTATGGGTAGAGGGTTCAGGGAAGGGACAATGGCCTTTGCCCACTTCTGTCTGGGAGAAAGCTGTCCCCCAGTTTTCACCTGATGCCAGACACTTTGGTCTCTCCCTGTATGCCACTGGTGCCTTTCAAGCTGCTACCCCTGTGCTGGAGCTCAGAGGGAGAGAGCCTGAGTAAGTCTTTGTGTGTGGGTTCTTTGAGAGGAACTGCTTGGGACTCCAGAAGTTCCTTCCACCAACTCAATCCCTGCTGGTTTTTGTAGCCAGAAGTTGTGGGGACTTATCTTCCTGGCACTGGAACCCTGGGCTGGGGGCCTGCTGTGAGCCTGGGACTCCTCCTCCTGAGATATCCCTCCTGAATTTTCACCTACTACACGCGGATGGGGGACCAACCTGTTCCATGTCTTCACCCCTCCTACCAGTCTGGATGGATGTGGTTTCTTTAATTCTGTAGTTGTCAGACTTCCATTCAACTTGGTATTTGACAGTTTTGAGTGATGGTTTTTCTGCAGTTTAGTTGTCATTTTAATGTATTGTGTGAGGAGGCGAGCCATGTTTGCCTATGCCACATCTCGACTGGAAGTCCTCAAGGCTCTTTTTGAATGCCACCTCTTCTAGAAGCCTTTCTCAATGTCAACTCTGAACACTTGGGTATTTTGACAGGTTCTATAGTAGGTATGTGTCTTTGCCCACCTGTGGCAGCATACCAGTTTTATTTGGATAAATGATGGCTCCCCCTTTCTGGTGGAACTGTCCATCAGGTAACTGTCCACTTACCTCTGTCCTGGGTGGGACACAAAACCTGACCAAGCCAATCTGCTTCTCTCTCCCTCCAGGGCAGATCCTGAGATGGGTGACAGAGAACTGTTAATGGACAATAGCCTGGAGCTCCTGCTGCCCAGGCCTCCCACGCTGCTCTGATCCCAGTTCAGGGCAAGACTGACTCTTCACCTTCTCCTTCGAGTCTCTGAACACCGCTGAAACAGAGGTAAAGTTCACCAATTATTCCATTTGTCCCCTTACATTTCCCAGCCACCTGCAGTTAGGGTAGACCATGTGATTCATTTTGACCAATGACATTAGAGTAGAAATAACACAAATCACTTTCAGGCTGAGGTAGTAAAAAGCCCCCGTGCAAACCTCCAATCTCTAGAGACCCCTGCATGGTCATCGAGGAGGCTTTGTGTTTCATGTTTTCAGGTGGCGTGGCTGCAAAATCATGGATCCTCTGTAGGCTGAGTCCCTGAGTGAGTGCAGAGTGGAGCTTCTACAGACCCACCTGCGATGTGTATGTAGCATGACCCAGAAATAACGATTTGGAGGATGTTTATTACAGCATCGTAACCTGGTCTCTCCTGAATAACACATACCCAATACTCTTTCAATAAGCTTTTTTTCTTAAATTACCCAGTGTTAGTTTTTTGCACCTAAAATTGCTTAACTGATCAACTCTAACAGCATTTAGCCATTTCTTCTTATTGCACTTCCTAATGTGCATCTCTCTTATTTTTTCGTTAGCAGCTGAGAGACACCTTACTATTGGGACTATTAAGATTCATCTTTGCATCCAATCACATTATAAGGCTCTTGATAATTACTTGTTAGGATGAATGCAAAAATGGAATGCAAAAAAAAAATTGATGAGTCAACTAGATACTTTCTTTTCAACCTTGGTTTCTTAATCCATTTTCAAGTAAGCATTGATTAAAAGAGATCCTAAAATATGATTGTACCTCTGTTTTTATGATGATGGTGGCATGTATTTATTTTCAATCATTTTATAACCATTGTCATAACTTCAAAAAAACTTTATTAAATTCCAAAGAGTAAAATACTTTTGAAACATCAAGCACCAGCAAAATTCAGTGAGCACTTTATTCCTGGCTGACACTCATGCAGGGCACTTAGTTTTTCATCTTCTCATCCCACCCCACCCTGCTCCCAACCCTGACATCTAACATCATACTGTAGACTTTGTCAGGATAACAGAGGAGGTCAATGCCATGCTTGCCTCCTCACATGACCACATCAAAATTACAACTAAATTATGGGATAACTATCATTGAGAACCAACCAAAGACTAGCTGAATAGAAGTCCCATAACTAAGAATATAAAGAAGAAGGTATGTCAAGTGTGGTAGGAGGGGTAGAGATGCAGAAGGGGCAGATCCCACACCCATGGCATGACAATAAGAATGTGGAGGGATATCTCAGCTGTGGAGGTCCACTCTGAGGAGCAAAGGGTCCCAGTACCACACCCAGTTCCCAGCCCAGAGCACCAGTGCTAGTAAGAGGAATCCTCATAACATCTGGCTGTGAAAACCAGTGAGGATTGCTTCTGAATGAAATGAAGGGCTGCTGGAGTTCCACATATTCCTCCTAAGGGGCCACGCATGTACTCTCTTGCTCATGGACTCAGCCACTGTGAGTATCCAATCCAGTGGCAGCAGCTGGAAGAGTGCCAAGGACATAGTGGGTGGATCTGAATTGACTGGCTGCAGGGCAAGGATTGGAGGAGCAGGGGTCAGGATAGCTCTCTCCAGGATGAAAGTGCTGGCAGAGGCCATTGTTCCTTTGTTGAGCCCTTGCCCTACGTAACTGGCCTGATGCTGTCAGATGCCAAACATGACTTCTGCAATAACCTGGCTAACGCATTTTCTTACACCCTGGTGAATCCTTGAGATGCCACCCCACCCAACTCACATGCCCAGCTCGAGCCACTTCTAGTGGCTTTTCCACACAAGCAGCCTGCTTTGGTTCACACTGTGGACTTTGCAAAAAGCTTTCAAAGGTCCATAAACCCCAAACAAGAAGCAGAAGCAGATGCCTTGGCATGTCCTGTAAATTTTGCTAAGCATCCCCAAGCCAGGCACAACCAGTGACTGGTCTCAACTTGCATTGTAACTTCCATCATGTGGCCTTAAGCCTGGCATAAGCTGCATGTTGTGTTGACTTGAAATGTAGCTTCAATTAAGCAGCCACAAACCCAGCGTAAGTGGCAGCTGGCCTCAGCTCACAATGTAGCCTCTCCTAAGCACCTCAAGCTCAGCACGAGTGGACACCAACTACAGTTCACTTTGTAGCTCCACCACCCAGCCCCAAGCCAGGCACAACTGATGGCTGAGCTTGGCCTGTACCAGAGCCCCTCCTAAGAGGCTCAAAAACCAACATGCTCAGTGACTGGCTTCAGACCACACCAGAGCACCACTCAATCAGCTCCACAAACAACACACATGAAGGGTGAACTCAGCTGGCACCAGAGCCCCCTAAAGTGACTTCCACTCCATGCAGTTTCCCCTGCACTGAATAGATTATCCACTGTAGTCACAATCAACCCTCACAGCCAGTCAACCTGAGGGTTGACCCCACTCACTGACATGCCAACACCAATCAAAGCTCATCTACAATAGGAGGTCACACACAACTCACACAAGGGACACCCCTGGATCACCCAGCTCAGGAGACCAGGGATGCTGTACCACTGGCTCTCCCAGGACAACCTACTACATAAGGCCACTCCAAAATACAGGTGACACAGCAGCTGTACCCAATAAACAGAAACAAACATGGAAAGGCAGCCAAAATGAGGAGACAATGAGAAATGTTCCAAATACAAGAACAGAACAAAACTTCAGAAAAAGAACTAAATAAACCAGATGCAAAGTCAAAACACTGGTTATAATATAACCAGTGAGCTCCCCTCAGTGAACTTAGGGGAAGAATAGATTAGGTCAGTTAGAACTTCAACAAAGAGATAGGAAACATGAAATAAAGAGAGAAAAGATTAAACAGAAAAAGTCAAATGGAGAGCATATGGAGGGTTATCAGTGGGGAAGTGGAAGGGGGAATGGGGGAAAAGGTATAAAGAATAGAAAACACAAATGGTAGGTACAAAATAGACAGGAGGAGGTTAAGAATAGTATAGGAAAAGTAGAAGCCAAAGCATTTATATGTATGACCCATGGACATCAACTAACGGGGTTGGGAATACAGGTAGGAGGGGGTGTGCAAGGTGGAGGGGAATAAAGGGGGGAAATGGGACAATTGTAACAGCATGATCAATAAAATATATTTAAAAAGAAAGTCAAAAATGAAAAATACTATAACTGAAATGAAGAATACATTAGACGGAATCAATAGGTTAGATAAAGCAGAGGATCCAGTTAGTAATTTTGAAGAGAAAGTACCAAAAAACACCCAATCAGAACAGCCAAAAGTGAAAAAAAAAAATCCCCCAAAATGAGGTTAGTTTAAGGGGCCTATGGGACAGATTCAGCATAACAACATTCACATCACAGAAGTTCCAGAAAGAATAGAGAAAGTAAAAAATGGGAAACCTATTTGAAGAAATAATGACTGAAAACTTTTCTAACCTGTCAAAAAAAAGAAAAATTGACTTACAAGTCCAAAAAGTGCAGAGAATACCAAATAAGATGAATCTGAAGAGGCCAACACCAAGATACATCATAAGTAAAATGCAAAATGTTAAACACAGCCCTTACTGCTGTGGTTCAGTTGATTGGTCATTGTCCCACAAAGTGAAATGTCACCAGTTCAATTCCTGTTTAGGTCACATTCCTGGGTTGCAGGTTCGGTCCCCAGTTGGATCGCATTTGAGAGGCAACCAATCCATGTTTCTCTCTTGCATCAATGTTTCTCTCCCTCTCCTCTCCCTCCCTTCCCTTCACTCTCTAAAAAAAGGTTAAAGACAAAGAGAGAATCTTAAAAGCAACAAGTGAAGCTCTGTCTGGTGTGGTTCACTGGAATGAGTGCCAGCCTGAGAACCTAAAGGTCACTGGTTCAATTCCCAGTCTAGGGTACATGACTAGGTTATAGGCCAGGTCCCCAGTAGGGGGCGCATGAGAGACAACCACACATTGATGCTTCTCTCTCTTTCTTTCTCTTTCCCTTCCCCACTCTATAAATAAATAAAATATACTTTTTTTAAAAAGTAGCAGGAGAAAAGTAGTTAGTTACCTACACAGAGTCCCCATAAGACTGTCAGCTAATATCTCAATGAAAGCTTTGCAGGCCAGAAGGGACTGGCAAAAAATATTCAAAGTAATGAAAAGCATGGACCTACTACAACCATGATTACTCTACCCAGCAAAGCTATTATTTAGAATCAAAAGACAGATAAAGAACTTCCTAGACAAGAAAAAGCTAAAGGATTTCATCACCACCAAGCCATATTACATGAAATGTTAGATGGTATTTAAGAAGGAAAAAAAAGAAGAGCAAAAATATAAACAACAAAATGGCAGGGAATATGTATCAACCAACAATTGAATCTAAAGAAAAAATTAATAAACAGGCAAAACAGAAACAGATTCATAAGTACAGACAACATTTTGATGATTGCCAGAGGGGAGGGGTTTGGGGGGTCAGTGAAAAAGGTGAAGGGATTAAGAAGTATAAATTGGTTATTACAAAATAGTCATGAGGATGTAAAATACAACATAGGGAATATAGTCAATAATTTTATAATAATTATGTATGGTGTCATATGAGTACTAGATTATCAAAATGATGTTTAATCACTGGGATATACACCAGAAACTGATATAATATTGTATATCAACTGTGATTGAAAAATTTTTAAAAATTTAAAAAATAAAAACAAAAATCATAAAAATAAACTCTGTTTTGTCTGATGTAATTATTGCTACCCCAGCGTTTTTTGTTTGCATTTGCATGAAATATCTTTTTCTTCCATTTACTTTCAGTCTGTGTGTATCTTTCAATCTGAAACGGTTTTTTGTAGGCAGTATGTATGGTTGTTGTTTTTTTATCCATTCAGCCACCCTATGTGTTTTGATTGGAGCATTTAATCTATTTACATTTAAAGAAATGTATAGGTGTGTAGTTATTGACATTGTATTACACACATATTTTTAAAGATTTTACTTATTTATTTTTAGAGAGAGGGAAAGGGAGGGAGAAAGAGAGGAAGAGAAATATCAACGTGTGGTTGCCTCTCACACACCCTGCCACCTGCACTGGGGGCCTGGCCTGCAACCCAGGGATGTGTTCTGAGCGGGAATTGAACTAGTGACCCTTTGGTACACAGGTTGGTGTCCAATCCACTGAGCCACACCAGCCAGTGCTATTATTCATATTTTCTAATCTTTTTTCTCACTTCTCTTAAAGAAGACCCTCTAACATTTCTTGTAATACTGGTTTGGTGGTGGTGAACTCCTTCAGGTTTTTCTTGTCAGGGAAGCTCTTTATCTGTCCTTCAGTTCTAAATGATAACTTTGCTGGATATATGTCCTTGCCTTTCATCACATTAAATATTCCATGCCAATCCCTTCTGGCCTGCAAAGTTTCTGTTGAGAAATCCCCTGACAGTCTTATGAGAGCTCCTTATAGGTAACTAACTGCTTTTCTATTGCTGATTTTAAGATTCTCTCTTTGTCTTTAATCTTTGGCATTTTAATAATGATGCATGTTTGGTGTGGGCCTCTTTGGACCCATCTTGTTTGGGACACACTGCACTTCCTGGACATAAATGTCTATTTCCTTCACCAAGTTAAGGAAGTTTTCCATCATTATAATTTTCCGATAGGTTTTCAATTTCTTGCTCTCTCTCTTCTCCTTCTGGCACTCACATGATGGAAATATTGGTACACTTGAAGTTCTCCCAGAGACTCCTTAAACTATTCTTATTTTTTAAAATTCTTGTTCCATTTGCTGTTCTGATTGGGTGCCTGCAGAGGTAACCAACTGATGTTTCTCTCTCACATCAGTGTTTCTTTCCCTCTCTCTCTCCTTCCCTTCTCCTCTCTCTGAAATCAATAAGCATGTCCTCAGGTGAAATTTTGGGGAGAAAAACTCATAGCCAACATCTTGCTTAAAATTGAAGACTAAAAGATTTAATCCTGAAATCAGGAGCAAGGCCAGGATTGCTGTCTTCCACCCCTATTACTCAATATTGTACTGGAAGTCCTACCAGGAGCAACGAGGAAAGAAATATAAGGCATCCACATGTAAAAGGAGAAATAAAACAATGTCTATTCACATAGACAACATATCACATCATGTCCCTAAAGAATCAACAAAAAATATGAGAGCTAGTAAACTAATTCAGCAAAGTTACAGGGCCTAAAAGTAATACACAAAAATCTATTTTATTTGTATATACTAGCAATGAACAATCTGAAAAGGAATTTAAGAAAACAATTCCATTTTAAATAATGTCAACAGTAATAAAATAGATAATAGTAATAACGTGAAAAATAAAATAGATTTCACCAGAATAATATTGAATGGAAACTGTAACTGAAAAATTAAAAAATTAAAAAAGACTAGATTTAACCAAAGTACAACACTTGTAACTTGAAAATTATAAAGTGCTATGAAAATAAATTAAGGAAAGCCTGAATATATGAGAAGACATCCCATAGTTATGGAAAGACTTAATAGTGTTAGGATGGCAATGGTACATAATGCAATCTACGGATTCAACATGATTCCTATGAAAATTCCCCTTTGAGAAGAAATGCATGAGCCGATCCTGACATTTGTGTGAAATTTCAAGAAACCAAGAATAGCCAAAGCAATTTTGAGAAAGAAAATTCAAGTTGGAGACTCATATTTCCCAATTTCAAATCTTACTACAAAGCAAAACTAACTTCGATAAAACTTTGCAATATCCAGGCATGTACCACTTAATAATGGAAATAAGTTCTGAGAAGTGCATCAGGTGATTTCACCATTGTGCAAACATCACAAAGTGCCCAAACCTAGGTGGCAAAGCCTACTGCACACCTAGGCTCTATGGTGAAACCTATTGCTCCTAGGCTATAAGCCTGGACAGTATATTACAGTACAAAGCAACATGAGATTAAATGAAGCACAACTGAAGAGACCCAGCAAACATGAGATGTAACACAGCATACTGTTTTACAGCCAACATTTTTATAAGTAGAAAAAATATACTCTAAAATAATAAAATCATAGTATAGTAAATACATTACCCAGTAACATGATTCTTTATCATTATCAAGTATTATGTACTGTACATAATTGTATCCATTATACTTTTATACAACTGTCAGCACTGTTGGTTTATTTACACCAGCATCACCACAAACATATGAGTAAGGCATTGTTTTCTACTAGGCAATAGGGATTTTTCAACTCCAGGATAAACTTATGGGACCACCATCACATATGCAGTCTGTTGTGCACTGAAGTGTCATTATGTGGCACATGAATATAAATTAAGGAACTGAACAGACAGCCCAGAAATAAACCCATTCAGCTTTGATCAATAAAAGAAAACTTACCCAGTTTGGCAAAGGAAATAGAAGTACAAGTGCAGGAAGCTCAGAAAGTCCCAAACAAGTTGGGCCCAAAGTGGGCCACACCAAGACATCATAATTAAAATGCCAAACATTAGGCAAGACGGCAGAGGAGCGAATGGATTGCTCCTCCCAGGACCAATCTGGAATTACAACTAAATTGTGGAGAAATCACCCAGAACAAACAACTGAACAATAGCAAGAGAGAAGACTTATAACCTCCCACAGACAGAAGAATCAGCTGCAGCACAACCTGACTGGTAAGGAGTGCAGTGTAGACTTGAGAAGGCTGGCTAGGTGCCCACAGACAGCAATGCCAGAGGGGTAATTAAGCAACCAGTTGGATCACCCTGACAAGTGTGGGGTCTAAACCCTAAGCTTAGATCCCCAGCCTAGAGCACCAGAGCCCAAAAAGTACACAGACAACAACCAGCAGTGAAAAGCACCAGTGTTGTTCTCTACCAGAGATAGATGGCTGGAGCCACAAAGAACAAATGCACAAATTTAAGGGCCAATGCACAAAATTTCCTTTGTAGCCACTTACCCACAGCTCCAGCAAAGGCATGGGGCAGAGTGGGCTAGAGATGACTGAGGAGAAACTGGGGTCAGAAGATTTGGGGAGAGAGCTGAGAGAGTAGATGCTAGGATCCCAGTGCTGAATGGGGATTACATACAGCAGTAGCCATCTTGCTCAGGCAGACCTGAGTGGCAGCAGTAACCCGAGGGGAAACAATAGCTCCAACCCCAGGAGGGACTCTTCTCTGGCTCTGTGGTGCTTAAACCTGACGGCTGAGTACAAAATGACTAGATTAACAACTGAAGGAGTCAGCCACAGACGGTAGATCCCTGGCAAAGGGAGGGCATGCAGAGTGGACTAGAGACACATGAGGAGAGACTGGGGATGGAGGCTTTGGGGAGAGAACTGAGAGAGTAGCCATCAGGATCCCAGTGCTGAGTCATCCCAAATATGGCAGCAGCCATCTTGCTCAGGCAGACCACTCCCCTCTGAGCAGGGACTCTGCCCTGCCTTAGGGGGCTTAAGCCTGATTGCTAAGTGCAGAGTAACTAGATTAATAACCAAAGGAGACAGCCACAGGCAGTAGATCCCTGGCAGTCTCAGAACAGGCTGCCTAAGGTCAAAGTGGGTCAACATCTGACAACACCAGAGGTGGATCCTCAGATATTTGAACTCAGATATTGAGTTCAAAACAATGGTTATAAAGAAGCTCAATGAGCTCACAGAGAATTACCAAAAACTATAAGGAAGCTACAAGGAACTTACTGCAAATTACACCAGCATGAAAAAGAGCATAGAAATGATCAATAAGAGCCAAGAGGAAAGGAAGAATACAATTTTTGAATTGAAGAACACAGTAGAAGGCATCAAAAGGATGCTAGATGAAGCAGAGGATCAAATCAGCGAGCTGGAGGACAAGGTAGAAAAAAACTCCAGGAAAGAGCAAGAAAAGGAGAAAACACTCAAAAAGAATGAAAAGCTGTTAAGGGAATTGCAGGACAACATGGAACATAATAACATCCACATAATAGGGATACCAGAAAGAGAAGAAGAGCAAGGGATAGAAAACCTGTTTGAAAAAGTAATGATGGAAAGCTTCTCTAATTTGATAAGAGAAAAATTCACAAAAATCCAGAAAGCAGAGAGAGTCCCAATCAAGAGGAACCCAAAGAGGCCCACTCCAAGACACGTCATAATTAAAGTGGTAAAATTCCAAAACAAAGAGAGAATCTTGAAGGCAGCAAGGGAGAAAAAGGAAGTCACATAAAAGGGAGCCCCAATAAGGTTATCAGCTAACTTCTCAGTGGAAACGCTCCAAGCCAGAAAGGAATGGGAAGAAATCTTCCAAGTTTCCAATGGAAAACAAAGCCTACAACCAAGACTACTCTATCCAGTAAGGCTCTCAATTAAAATAGAAGGCCAAATAAGGAGCTTCCCAGACAAAAGAAGCCTCAAAGAATATACCTCCTCCAAACCAGCACTGCAAGATATTCTAAAGGGTCTGCTTTAAGAAAAGGAAGAAAAAGAATGAGAGAGAGAGGAACGAAGGTATGAAGGAAGTAAAATGGCAATGAATGAGTACCTATCAATAATAACCTTAAATGTAAATGAATTAAATGCACCAATCAAAAAACACAGAATAGCTGAATGGATAAGAAATCATGACCCACACATAGGCTGCCTACAAGAGACCCACCTCAGAACAAAGGGCCTATACAGACTGAAAGTGAAGGGATAAAAAAAATATTCCAAGCAAATGCACAGGGTCAGAAAGCCAGGGTAGCAATACCTATATCAGACAAAATAGACTTCAAAACAAAGGCCATAAAAAGAGACCCAGAAGGACACTTTATAATACTCAAGGGAGAATCCATCAGGAAGGCAAACATTGTAAACATATATGCACCCAACACAGGAGCACCCAGATATATAAGGAAAATCTTGGAGGATTTCAAGAAAGATAGAGACAGCAGCACACCTATACTAGGGGATTTTAACACCCCACTGTCAGAAATGGATATATCTTCCAAACAATATATCAACCAGAACATTTTGGCATTGAACAATGTCCATTTATCAAATGGACTTAACTGATATGTATAGAACCTTTCATCCCAAAGAAGCAAAATACACATTCTTTTCAAATGCACATGGAACATTTTCAAAAATAGACCACATAATAGGACACAAAACAAGCCTTAACAAATTCAAAAAAAGTGAAATTACATCAAGCATTTTCTCCTACCACAAGGGACTGAAACTAGAAACCAACCCCAAGGAAAAAAACCAAAACACTCAAATTCATGGATATTGAATAGCATGCTATTAAAAAACTAATGGGTTAAAAATGATAGCAAGGAAGAAATCAAAAAGTTTCTGGAAACAAATGAAAATGAGCATATAACAGTTCAAAACTTATGGGACACAGTGAACGCTGTCTTGAGAGGGAAGTTCATAGCGATACAGGCTTACCTAAAAAAGATAGAAACATTTCAAATAAACAACCTAACACTACGTCTACAAGAACTGGAGGAACAATAACAAACAAAGTCCAGAGCAAGTAGAAGTCAGGAAATAACCAAGATCAGAGCAGAATTAAATGACACAGAGACCAAAAGAACAATTTTAAGCATCAATAAATCCAGGGTCTGGTTCTTTGAAATGATAAACAAAATCAACGAGCCTTTAAGCAGGCTCATCGAGAAAAAAAGAGGACCCAAATAAACACAATCAGAAACAAAAGAGGAAAGCTTACAACTGATGCCACAGAAATGTAAAGGATTGTAAGAAATTGCTAAGAACAACTATATGCCAAGAAACTTAAAAATCTGGGTGAAATGGACAAATTTCTAGAAAAAAATATAATCTTCCAAAACTCAATGAAGAAGAAGCAGAAAGCCTGAACAAACCAATAAGAGCTGATGAAATTGAAGCAGTAATCAAAAAACTCCAAGCACACAAAAGCCCTGGACCAGACAGTTTCACAGGAGAATTTTACAAAATTTTTAAGGAAGAGCTAACCCCTATCCTTCATAGACTATTCCAAAAAAGCCAAGAAGAAGGAAGACTCCCAAACTCTTTTTATGAGGCCAGAATCATCCTAATCCCAAAACCAGATAAAGACACAACAAAGAAAGAAAACTACAGGCCAATATCACTGATGAACATAGATGCTAAAACCCTCAACAAAATATTGGTAAACTGCATCCAGCAATACATTAAAAAGATCAAAAAAAAAAATGATCAAGTGGGATTCATCCCAAGGATGCAAAGATGGCACAATATTTGCAAATCAATAAAGGTAATACACCATATAAACAAAAGGAAAGACAAAAATCACATGATTATATCAATAGATGAAGAACAATAGATCCTCTTTTCTTTTTTAATTATATTTTATTGATTATGCTATTACAGTTTTCCCAATTTTTCCCCCTTTATCCCCCCTCCACCCTGCAACTCCCAACCCTCCAGCACCCCCCGCTTAGTTCATGTCCATGGGTTGTACATATAAGTTCTTTGAGTTCTCTGTTTCCTATACCATATTTTACCTCTCCCCATCTATTTAATGCCTACCAATTATGCTGCTTCTTCCCTGTACCTTTTCCTCCCTATTCCTCCCCTCCCCTTCCCCAATGAAATCCCTTCATGTGATCTCCATTTCTCTGATTCTGTTCCTGTTCTAGTTGTTCGCTTAGTTTTTGTTTTCATTGTTTGTCTTTTCTTTTAGGTTCATTTGTTGATAGTTCTGAGTCTGTTGTCATTTTACTGTTCATAGTTTTGATCTTCTTTTTCTTAGATAAGTCCCTTTAACATTTCATATAATAATGGCTTGGTGATGATGAACTCCTATAACTTGACCTTATCTGGGAAGTACTTTATCCACCCTTCCATTCTAAATGAAAGCTTTGCTGGGTAGAGCAATCTTGAACGCAGGTCCTTGCCTTTCATGACTTCAAATACTTCTTTCCAGCCCCTTCTTTCCTGTAAGGTTTCTTTGAGAAATCAGCTGGTGACCTTGTAGGCACTCCTTTGTAAGTAACTGTCTCCTTTTCTCTTGCTGTATTTAAGATTGTCTCTTTGTCTTTAATCTTGGGTACCTTAATGATGATGTGCCTTCTTGGTGTGTTCCTCTTTGGGGGGTCCAACTTCTTTGGGACTCTCTGGGCTTCCTGGACTTCCTGGAAGTCTATTTCCTTTGCCAGATTGGGAAAGTTTTCCTTCATTAATTGCTCAAATAAGTTTTCAATTTCTTGCTCCTGTTCTTGTCCTTCTGGCACCCCTATAATTTGGATACTGGAACATTTCATGTTGTCCCACAGAATCCTCAGCCTCTTCATTTTTTTGAATTCTTCATTCTGTTCTGATTGGATGTTTATTTCTTCCATTTGTTCCAAATTGTTGCTTTGAGTCCTGATTTCCTTCCTGTCACTGTTGGTTCCCTGAATATTTTGCTTTATTTCATGGTGAGTATCTTTCATTTGTTCTTTAATTGTTTGACCAAGCTCAATCAGTTCTGTGAGCATTTTGATTACCAGAACTTTAAATTCTCCATCAGATAGGTTAGCTATATCCTCCTCACTTAGCTCTCTTTCTGAGGTTTTGCGCTGTTCTTTCATTTGGGCCATATTTCTTTGCTTGGGACCCCTGATAAGTTGTAAGGTGGGGGGGGGGCGGGCCTTAGTTATTTACCCAGACATGGCAAACCTCTTTGCTGGGCTGTGGTGCTGCCTGGTGGGGAGGTGCTAGAGAGGGAACAATGCTGCTCATCTGCTCATCTCTAGTGCACTTTTCACGAACTCTCCTGTGAGAGTGGGAGTCTCCCCCACTTTGGCAACTGCCATAAGCTCACTCTGAGTCTCAGTTTCCCCTTAAGTCAGCCCCTCCTGCACAACCTGCCTCCACGCCGCAGCCAGACCCACCCTCACAGTCCTCGGCCTCACCACGGTTTCTCTCCATCCATTGCCTTACCAGTCTGGTTGTTCTCCTTGACTTTTTCTTTAATTCTGTGGTTGTCAGAGTTCCATGTAGTTTGATTTTCTGGCACTTCTGGTTGTTTATCAATTTTAGATTGGTTGTTTTTGTCCTTTTGGTTGTGCGAAGAAGCAAAGGGTTTCTACTTACGCCTCCATCTTGGCTGGAACTCCAAATCCTCTTTTCATAATTGGCATTCCAGAGTTCCTTTGTTCTGGGGATTGCCGTGCTTTTATCTTTCAGGCTTCATTTTAGCTTCAAAACAAGCTGAGCACACTGTTAAATTATGATTTTCCAGTACCTTTGGTTACATTTTTTTGGATTTGAGATAGATTACGTTAGAGTATGGAGTATGCTGTAAATAAAAATACAAGTTAATGGTTTGTCTAGTAGTTTTAAGAAACTACAGGAAACAAATTTAAGTTTTCTTGTATTGAAATCAACCTATGATTGTATGTTTTGTGTTTCTAGAAGTAGGTTAACTGTTTTTAGTTTTTTAAGTTCTTTTTTTAAAGATTGTATTTATTTATTTTTACAGAGATGGGAAGGGAGGGAGAAAGAAAGGGAGACAAACATAGGATCAGTTGCCTCTCGCATGCCCCCCGCTGGGGACCTGGCCCACAGCCCCGGCACGCGCCCTGACTGGGAATTGTACTGGTGACCTCAGGTCCCATGCCGGAGCTCAATTCACTGAACCACACCAGGCAGGGCTGAAACTTATATAACTTTATTAACCAATATCACCCCAATAAATTCAGTTAAAGGTTAAAAAAAGAAAATGTGTTCCCCATTTGGGTCACACTTTCCAAGTGCTCCACCAAGGTTATTTACCTAGCCTCATCGTATGCCACAGGGTAGCGGCTCAGGACCTGTCACCGTTTTCCTTCCCAAACTCTGTGACATGAGTTCATTATACCGACATCATAAGGTCAACCATGACGGTTTGCCTCTGCTACAGAGAACCGGGCAAGTTTTCCTGGAGGTCGGGCAATACCTTCCTCCCCTGAACGACCACTTAAGCAGAAATACACACTCGACCTGACCCCTGGGTCTGTGCCCCGGGGCCCAGGCCCAGCACGGAAGGAAGGCGTTGGGCGGGGCTCCCCGTCCACATCTCTGTTGGGTCACAGTGGATGGGACAGGCTACCCATGAGAACCTGAGAATTTGGGCTTCCAGGATCAGGGCTAGTGGTCCCTCCTTTAATTTTGAACTTACTAAAAAGTGTGTCTCTGATCTACTTAGACAACAACACACTAACTTTTCTATGACCCCCACCGCTATCACATCTGGGGCGGCTTCAGATGGGTATACATCAAGCATGGAAGACTGGCTGTGTTTGCCGCGTTTTGTACGGAGCGGGTTACCCACACCACATGGGGGCATGGACACATGGGGTGACTCCCGCCCACTGCTCATCAAATAATGCATAAGGTTTTAGGCACTGATGGGACAAGGAGACAGAACAAACGTTTAACAGCAGGTGTCTTCTGACCCCCAAAAAATGTATCTAAATATGTGGCACACATTTATGGCTGTACCTTGCTTATGGATGGATGGGCCATGGTCCATCGAGAGAAATGTGTGACACTTTACCAGGAACCCCTTACCTGCTGTGACATCTGGGTGGGCTCGCAGTCTTTGTTGGTGAGAATTGCCTGTTTCCATTGTCTTACCCCATATGCCAGAATCAGCACCAACCTAGAAACCCTAGCCTTGGCTAAGTTCACAGCAACTACCTTAAATGATTCTAAACAGAGCATTTTCTTGCTGCCAAGGAATGACTCAAATGAAAAAACTGGTTTTGCAAAACAGAATGGCTTTATATATTCTCACTGCAGTACAGTATGAGACTGGGGCTTTCATTAAACAAGAATGTTGTCCTTACATTCCCTCTTATGAATCAACATTACTAGCTCTTATCTATGCAATATGCTATAAATAAGGTTTATCAGATTTCCCTCACTCACGCACTTAGTCATTAGCTTGCTTTTCTCTTTGGAACATGGGGTTTGGCTGTTTAGGGAATTCTCTTATAGCTATGAGGCTCACTTTGCTTTAGTGATTGCAGTATCGATAAGCACTCCGCAGACCCCCTCCCGATATCTGGCCCCAAGGACTCTAAGGAAGATGAGCAGACAAGATTGTGCGGGCCGGGCCGCAGAGAGGTCGGGGGGGGTGGGGTATAGAAGCAGATGTGAACAAAATGGTCTGCATCTCTGTGTCCTTTCATACTGTGGCCTTGACCAATCTCGCTGTCCGTAGCTAAACGTGCCGAAGCTTTCTACTTGATGATTATCTGTGTTCCTTAAAACGTAACCATAAATATTTGTGTTAGTAAGAGCCAGAATGGTATGACAACCAAGATAAATATCACACTGGGAATAGTGTTGATTGTCAGCAATCACCTATCACAAGACAACCAGGAGGCACGGCCCCTGGCACTGCGGCATTCTTTGTCCCTCTGTCCTGCCAGTGGTCAGTACCCATGTAACTCTATTTAAAGAGCACTCCAACAGGTGTCTGCGAGTGGGCAGTAATCTGCACAGAACTGCTGGGCCGACTGTTCTGCTCAGTCCCATCTCCCCATAAGCGATCACCTGGTAATGAACCGGTTACGTTCTGCGGAGCCGCTTGCAGCATCTTTCCGTCTGAGGGCACTTCTCACATCCCGGCCACTACAGCCCCACTCCATCTTCGGAAGATGAGCTTCCCTCACTATTAAAAACGTCTGCGTCTCAAAAGAAGCTATCCAGAAATTGAAAAGACAGCTCACAGAGTGGAAGATGTATTTGTACATTATATATCTGACATCCAGAATATACAAAGAACTTCTACAACTCACCAACAAAAAGACAAAAAGCTATATTTTAAAGATGGACTTGAACAGACCTTTCTCCTGATAAGACACAAAATGGCCCATGAGCACATGAAAAGACATTGAGCGTCACTGAATCATCACGGAAATGCACAGCGAAGCCGCAGCTCGGTGCCCCTTCCCACGCACCAGGATGGCTCTGGTCAAGGAAACGGAACGTAAGAAATGTCAGCAATGGCACAGAGCAATTGGAACGCACAAACATTGCTTGTGCAAATGTAAAATGGTGCAGCCTATGTGTACAATAGTTTGATATTTCCTAAAACAATCACCATGTGGTTCAAAAACTAAATTGTAAAAGGTGTTCAAACAAAAGCCTTTACACAATGTTCACAGCAGCACTATTCACAGTAGCCAAAGGTGGAAACCGCTCAAATATCCGTCAGCGGGTGAATGAATCAACGAAATGCGATAAATCTGTAAGCTGAACTGTTATTCTGCCATATAAAGGAATAAATAAAATGGTGCAGCTACTGTGGAAAACAGTTTGGCAGTTCCCCAAAAACTTAAAACAGGATTAATGTGTGACGCAGCAATTCCACTTCCAAGCATGTACACAGAAGCTTCGAAACCCAGAACGACAGGGACTGGGAGGGAGGTTTGGACGCTCGTTTCCATAGAAATATTATGCACAGTAGCCAAAGCAACCCAAGTTCCAATAATGGGTGAATAAATAAAATGTGGTATGTACACAATGGAGTATTATTAAACACAGCCTTAAACACAGGAACTTTTCCCCTAGCTGGTGTGGCTCAGTGGATTGAGTGCCAGCCTGCGAACCAAAAGGGCGCAGGTTCAATTCCCAGTCAGGGCCCATGCCTGGGTTGCAGGCCAGGTCCCCAGTCGGGGACACGCAAGAGGCAACCACACATCCATGTTTCTCTCCCTCTCTTTCTCCCTCCTTTCCCCTCTCCCCCTGAAAAGTAAATCTTTTTTTAAAAACCGAGGAGATTCTGACACATGCTAAAACACGGATATACTGTAAGACAGCCACAGAAAGACAAATATTACATGATTCCACTTATATATACAAGGTATTTAGAGAAACCAGACAGAAAGTAGAGTGTGGGAGCCAGGGCTGGGGAAGGGGAAACGGGGAGTTAGTGTTGGTGGATGCGGAGTTTCACTTGAGGAAAATGAAAAAGTTCTGAAGGTGAGTGGTGTAGCTGTTGTTTGTGTAACCATGTACTATAGTTAATGCCACGGAACTGTGTACTTTGAACGGTGGAAATGGTAAATGTGTTGAAATATATTTACTCACAATGAAAACAATAAATGAAGCATTGCCACACGTTAGGACGTGCATGAGCGTTGAAAACATCCTAAGTGAAACAAGTCAGGCGGAAAAGGCCACCCCAGCCAGAGTCGTCTGTGCGCTCTGAACCCGTCAGGTTTGTTAAAACGAGCGCCACCCTCGGCTGCCCCGCGCGTGTGGTCACTGTGCTGACCACTCCACAGCCACGTTCAGCGTGGGCTGCAGCACAGGCACTCAGCACAAAACCCAAGGGTGCCTCTCACCCTTCCTGCAAAGCAGCAGCTCTGGGCATGCACCACCCTCTCTGCCTGCTCCCCTTCTCTGGGGTGACAATTTAAGCAGATCTTATGCAAAATGGATCATTAGATACGACTCTGAATAAATGTTAAACCCAGCATGTTATTCTAACCTGATTTTTCTCTCGAAACTACAGCTTGCACGTTAAAAGTTTTCTTAGTATACTTCACAGTTCAGCAGTTTCTCTTCCTGTGGGAAGCTAGGAAGTAGCCTGACCTCAATGCCCCAGGAGTCCAGCTGATAAGAAACCAGATGGCCAACTCAAGGATGCTGGCCATAAAAGACCCATATCCAGGCTCACAGGAAGATGTCCTGTACACCCTACACGTCCTGCACACCCTATGTGTTATGCTCGTGTGCAGCTTTTTCTCCCCATACTTCGGACTTATAAAATTTGCTAGTTTGACCAGAGTTGTTAAGATGGGATTTTGGACGAGAGACCCCATCTTCCCAGGTGGCTGCGCTTGAATCAACCTTTTCCTTCTCATGAGCATCTGTCTCACAACTTTGGCTTTTGCTGGAGCAAGCAGCTGAAACTGGGTTCGGTGATGCTGTTATTTTTTAAAACTTCTTCTAAACCGATCAGGTGTATATTTCACTCTCTGGGGACCGTATGGGGGCACTTGAGGAACGTGTGGGGGCATGTGGGGGCCACACGAAAGGCACGGAACAAGTTGGGGCACATGGAGGGCACTTGGGGGCTGTATGGGTGTTACCAGACTGAACCAGGTCCAGTCACTCAGTGGTACCATCCAAAAGGCAATTCCAAGATGATTTCATTAAAAGGAACTTTATTGCTTGCCACTCACAAGAAACACACTGGGGATCACTCCAAAGCAGTGTGTCCCAAACAAAGGACTGGATTCATCCTCATCAGGGAAATTATGCATAAACATCGAGGTGAGCTTCCTCATGTCATGTATAGGTGGGGATATTCCTGCACCTGAATTAGCAAACATACCTACATATACATCATCTGTTCAAAAAACGGTGGGAAATCTCCACCCGTTGGGGGAGATTTCAGTGTTGTGGGGATGGCATAATGAGAAAAGTTCATGAGGTCAGTAGAGGGCCCTGCAGGTGGCTGCAGTCACCACAGGGTGGTGTGAGTGGGCTTAGCCCCTTGGTTCTGCAGATCATCCCAGCTTCTCCCTGAAAAGACATGTCTGGCAATTGTCAGTGTCAGGATGGCAAAGGTGTGTAAAAAAGTTTAACTAATTCAGTCTCAGCCCTTCTGTTGAAGTGTCAGCAAATCACAGAATGCAGTTAACACCCCTTATAATAATTAGGATGATCTAAGTGGGTTTACAGGTTAATCTAAGCAAAATTAAGAATTCTAAATAAAAGTTAAGTCTATGCTAGGCTACCTTCAAGGCAATATATATGCACCTTCTATGTGACCTCCGTGTGGTCCCCATGCGGCATATACATGTAGCATATACATATATATACACACATATAAGTGTGCGTGTGTACAGTCTGTCCAGCCATTTTTAGTATAATAAGAACAGTTTGCATGACATCGATGTAAGCTGGCAGCCAAGGAGAGTGGACTGGAATGCACATGTGTGAACAATGTCGACTTCACTGCACTAGTCAGTGGGGGCGTAGATGCCATTGAGTGAGCATGTGCACTGTGTGGCCGTAACATTCAAAATGACTGAGCATGTAAAGCAGTGAATCTGCATCAAATTTTGCATTAAGCTTGCACATTCCTCTGTGGAAACTATTCGGATGATTCGGAAGGTGGCAGCTACGGTCAACTGGTGATTGGCAGCTTCATCACACAACATGCCTGCTCATGCATCACCTCTGGTGCAGAGTTTTCTGGCAAAACATCAAATCACCCAGGTGACTCAGCCCCACCACAGCCCAGATTTGGCGCCCTGCAACTTCTGACTTTTCCTAAAATTAAAATTACCTTTGAAAGGGAAGAGATTTCCGACCATTGATGAGATTCAGGAAAATGCAACCAGGCAGCTGATGGTGATTGGGAGAACTGTGTGAGCTCCCAAGTCACCTACTTTGAAGGGGACTGAGGCGTCATTGTCCTATGTGCAATGTTTCTTGTATCTTGTATCTTCTTCAATACATGTCTCTGTTTTCCATGTTACATGGCTGGATACCTTCTGGACAGATATGTATGTGTGTACATACATATATGTATGCATGTTAGGCTACATGGGGGCAGGTGGAATCATGGAAATCACTTGAGCGACTGTGGGGGTACATGAGGGTCACACGGTGGCCACATGAGAAGCAGGATGGGGACAACATAGGGGCACATGAAGGCCATGTAAGGAGCACATGGAGGCCATGAGAAGGGCCCATGGGAGTCATTTGGGTGGCACATAAAAGGTACCTAGGGGCACATGGGGCCACATTGAAGGCATGTGGGAGATTTGGGGCCATACTGGGGCCACATAGGAAGCAAATGGGGGCTATGGGGACCACATGGGGTCACATAAAGGAACTGTGAGAGATAAGTTGGAGGACATGGGGGTAACATTGGAGGGGAGGGTCACACTGGGCTCATGCAAGGGTCACAAGGGAGTCACATTGGGTCATGCAGGAGTCATATAGGAGTTATAGGAGGTCACATGGGAGTCAGGTGGGAGATCACATGAAAGTTACATTGAGGTCAGTGGGGTAACATGGGGGTCCAGGGGACACATTGGGTCATGTGGGGACACTAAGGTTTCACATGGGACTGATTCAAGGGGTCCAGAAGTCCAGGGAAACAAGGTCTGCAACCCACTGTGGGTTCTTGGTTTCATGAAGGAAAAATTCAAATTCAAGCAGCATAGAGTTTAAAGAGAAAGTGAATTTATTAGTGAAGACAGAGAGTGGGCTACTCCACAGACAGAGCAGCCCCCCTTCGGCAGAATTTGCTTCCTTTATTGAGGTTTATTTAATTGGAGGGTTAGCATACCCAATGGGGGAGGAATATTCAGGTTCTTCAAGGGAAAGGATTGGAGATGTCTCAGAGGAGCTCTGTCAGCCATGCTGTGTCCTTACATGGGCTTTCCATTTCCGATCATGAGGTAAGTGTGTGCTGTTTAGCACACTCATGTAAGACAGCAAGCACATAATGAGGCTAGGGGTTACCCATAAGTGAAATTAGTCACCACGTTGGATCACGCTGGTCTCCGCTAGTTTTAAGCCATAAATCCGGTGGGAGGTGACCTTCCTTCTTGACACTCCTGTAGCTTTTAGCGACTGCAGCTATTCTGCCACATGCCTTATCTCAGGATCACATGGGGTCTTGTAGGAGGCAGATGAAGGACTGGGTGGGGTAGCTGAAGGCTACACAGGAGGACGTGAGGGTTCAAAGGGGATGCGGGGTCACAGGAGGTCACAGAGGGAAAGACAGAGAAGCACAGAGAGACGAGCTTTGTGCACACCAGTCCCAGCTGATCGTGGATGGGCTGGATCACGCCTTGGCTCAGTCTGAGCTTCTGACGCCCTCCTGTTTTAGCAGCCTACCTTGGGGCCATCACCTCACCCCAAGGGCTCCTCTTTACCCTCTCCTCACGTTTTGGCAGGAACTCTCATTCATTCGTTACTGGTGGAATATACAGCCACTTTGGAAGACAGGCTGGCAGTTTTTTCCGAAGTTAAACAAGTCTCATCTTAGGATCCAAAAATCCTGCCTCTAGTATTTATGAACTGTTGTGAAAAACTATGTCCAAACAAAATTAGCATGCAATTATGCACAGCAGTTCTATTCACAATGGCTAAACACTTGAAATTTACTATCTCTTTCTTAGATGAATGCATAAGCAAATTGGGACACATCCACGTGAAGGGGAGCAAAAAATGCTGCTTCCCACTGAAACCCACAAACATAGGCATGTGCCCTGACTGGAATTGAACCTGTGAATTTTGGTTACAGGATGACACTCCAACCACTGAACCACACTGGCCAGGGCTGAGCTGAGCAATTTTTTAAAAATAGCAGACACAGGAGAATCCCTGAAAACCATAGAAGTTGCCCTTTTGTGAGGAAAATTTACATTTTATAAGGAAAATCTCCATTTGTAAGGGTGTCTCCCACTCTGTACCGAGAAGAGAAAGGTGACCAAAGTGCAAGAGAGTCTTCTCGATGGAGACAGACCTGGACTGAAATCTGCATGGCAGCCATGCCCTTCCTTGCTGTGCTTTGCCTGATAACCTACCTTAACTGGCTTCTCCATCCAACATATCTCTTCGGTTTTTCTAGCTGAAGATGCTGTCTAAGGTGAGAACTTGGACCTTTTCACGGAGTTACTCAGTTTTCCTGGGTACTTCCATGTATACGGGAGGTATATGTGCTATTAAATTTCTATTTTTCTCCTGTTAATCTGTCTATTTTTCTCCTATTAATCCATCAGGGTGGGGGTTCTTAGCCAAGAGCCTAGAAGAACAGAAGGAAAGTTATTTTTCCTTCCCTATTCAAGTAATGGAATACTACTCAGCAATCGAAAGGAATGAACCATCAACCCATGCAAAGACCTGGCTGAATCTTGCGTGAAAGAACCCCGTATGAAGAGGCTACATACTGCATGGCCCTGAAACCAGAAAAGTCAGCATTCGTGCTGCCTGTCACCACCAGAACCAATAAGTAGAGACAAAGATTGAACCTTCATGGACCCTTTATTCATACGCTGCTGACCTGAGAAGACGGCTGCTCATCATGCTAAACACCATCTGAACGTCACATCTCAAGCCGACCTTTTATAAGGAGAAGAAAAAGTAGGTAAAGGGTCTGGAAAAAGTTAATCAGATAAGAGTTGCAGTCCTGCAGCGATTTTCCCAGTATTTCTTTATCTACTGATCGACAGTTCTCTATCTGCATCGCTGGACATTGCCGGCCTGGAACACCGTGGCTCAGGTGCCAGGCTGCAGACTCCCTGGGGCCCAGAGGTAGAATTGCTTGTCAACCTCCCACAGTCACATAGGTCCTGTGCCCCAGTTCCTGAAACGACAGCTTTCCGCATGCATTAGTCATGTAAGCTTATCAACCATAACTACAGCTAAAATCTTTAACTCTTAAGTTGCCTATCATCCCATTTATATGACATTCTGGAAAAAGCAAAACTACAGAGATGGTGAATCACAGGGTGGGGGGGTTGAACTATCCCATATGATCCTTCAGTAACAGATACCTGCCACTATGCATTTTTTAATGTCAATATATTTTTACAACCCCAAAAGTAAGTCATAATCCATTCAAATTAAGTTATTTAGGATGTGGGAGTGTCACAGAATACAGAATTTGACAAAAAAAATCAAACTGTATTGGAAATGTTTGAAGAAATATTTACCATAGGCACCAGGAAAAACAGTGCTGACCTAAGTAACTCTGGAAATGAATGGAATCTGTAGACTAAGCAAAATGTACTGTACATAAACAGTGGACTTGCTGCCTCACAGTAGGTCTGTTACCTGCCTAAATCCCTACCCCGCCCTAACTCTGTTTGTCTTTGAGAAGAGGAAGGCCTAGGGTTAATAGCTCCTTCTCAAGAAAAGACTGGTGAAAATCAGCCAAGACTAAGATGATCACCAAAGTGACCTTCAGAAGACCTCAAATCTTGCAATATAGTCTCCATATTAAATGACATACCTACCAATCAGTAGAAACCATAAAAGGACAGAAACAAGGCAGAACTCTGATTCTGAGAAGGTTACTGCCTCCTTCCTGGAAAAAAACATGAATATTCCTCGCCCTCATCTACCTAGACCAACCCCCACCCAATACCAGCAGCTGCTCTGTCCTGCATGAAGGAGAAGTTCATCTGAGGACTATGTTCTTGCTTCTCCACTCCCTCCCCATTGATTAAAGCTTAGCCACTAATGCTTACTTTTGATTTCTATTATTGGCTTCACAACACCCAACAGAAAAAGAACCCCACTTAGGGTGTTGGAAAAAGGGACCTACACCCCTTGGGTAACAGACTCTATTTTATAAAGATCTTTCCCATGGAGTGATTGTAACAGAACCCCAATACTTGAGTCTGTCTGCCTGTGTGTGAAACAGTGTTCAGCCAAGAGGGGGGCCCCAAATAAGAATCTGGAATGGGGTCCAGAACTCAAGGTATCCAGAAAATATTAGGGTGTCCTCACCCCTTCCCCCCCACAGGTGTGAGTTGGTGGAAAGGACAAATGGAGCAGGGCCATTGAGAGCTGTTTTGCATAGTAACAGCTTTGCAGCTAACCTCTGGCATGGTCATTTAACATATCTATGAGCTTTAACTGGTTTCATAGATATGCTAAACAGCTTTGGCCAGGCTTTGAGCCAGGGAGAAGGGAGAGACTTCCACCCAATACGTAACTGGGAGGCAGGTCCCCCAGATTACAGCACCTGTGTGAGAGCTTGGAGACGATTGGCTTCACACATGGGGTCACACCTGCCCAGACTCACTATGGCAGCCCAGTAAAGCTGGAAGGATATGGGAATGCTGGCAAGTGTAGCCAATTGTGGGAGGAGTCGAAAATGGGGCTGCAGAGGAGGACTGGTGCAGGGATTTAAACCCACATGCAGCAGCCATGTGAAGAGAAAACCCACACGGCTTTGGTCAGAGTAGAGACCCCCTGCAGCTTAGGTAAAAGGGGAACCACGCAACTTTGCCAGAGTGGGGAATCACCATGCGGCTTTAGCAGAGAACCGCCCCTCGGCTTTGGCAGAATAGAGACCACCCCCCTACACACAGCTTTGTCGGGGGGAAGAACCACGTGGTTTCACCAGAATGCAGACCCCCGCAGCTCTAGTAGAAGAGGACCACATGGCTTTAGGGTGCTCCCTTCAGCTGCGTGGCCTGGGAAGTAGGAGAGATTTTGCCTGGAAGAAGGGTGAAAGAACTCTTGCCAGTAGGCCATGAGAAGGTGCCACATGGCTTTGGATTAATCAGAGATCCTGCCTGGATGGTGACACAGCTGACGGTGTCAGGAGCCTAGATCCTGGACATTTGCTTCTTTTCCTGAGTTACAGTACCCTGAATTAGGGCAGGGGGAGAAGGAAGCACTGTGGGCATCTGTGCGTATCTTTGATATTTTAATGAAGACATTAGGTCACTACTTTAACTCTGTATAGCATTAAATAAACATTTCCTTTCCTTTTCACAAATCTCTGGCTTTGAGAGGCATCTTTCCTCTGGCAGCAGACATAACAAACCTGGGGGGTCCTTTCGATAGTAGTATATTGTGACCCCCTTGGCCCCTTGGCCCTGTGCTGTGAGTGAAGTACACCTACTCTGTAACACATGCACTGGCAGAAAGAACTGCACAAGCAGGAGTTTGCAGTAAAAAGGAAAATAGTTTATTGACTTTTTAAGATTTTATTTATTTATTTTTAGAGAGAAGAAAGGAAAGAGAGGGAGAGAAACATCAATGTGTGGTTGCCCCTCATGTGCCCCCTTCTGGAGGCCTGGCCTGCAGCCCAGGCATGTGCCCTGACTGGGAATTGAACCTGTGACCCTTTGGTTCACAGGCAGACACTCAATCCACTGAGCCACACCAGCCAGGGCAGAAAATAGTTTAATATTGAGTTGACCAATCCAGAGTGCAGGGAATGAATGTTCTAAAGACCCAACTCCCCAGGGGCATATAGGTTACAAATTTATATGGAGCAAAAACACAGGACACGTGGATTAGAGGTTAGGGGTTGTGCTGGAAGCTGATTGGTGGAAGTTGAGGTAAGGTTAATACATCACTTCTTCAGGTCTTAAGAACAGCTCTGACGTGTGCTCTGGCACCCCTCTGTCCAGTTTCACAGAAAAGTAGCAAAGGAGTCACTCCATCTTAGGGATCAGGAATTGAAACCTAACTTAGGTCAAGAAGTCACCTTTAGCCTGCCAGAGGTCCAGACGCTGTGACCACTAGTCCGGTCGGGCCACTGCCTTCTGCTGCCTCAGAAGTTGCTGATTATCTGAAGGACGGGGGGCTGAGGGGAGGCTACATCTATGAGGGGTATAGAAATAGAGAAATATGATTTCTAGGGCTAGAATTCAAAGCTAAATTCAATCAAAGTCATAAGGACCCTCAGTTTCAGTAGTAGTGAACTTCTGCAACCACTCCACATGAAATCTAGAATGGAAAAATGAATTCAATAAATGGCAGATGGTGGGAACCAGTCTTCTCACTAGTAGAGTGGGAAGTTACAAATAAGCTAAGGAGAAGGCTACTGTGCCCCTGTGACAATGGATCAGATTGGAGACAGCAGCATAAATTCATCTTTAGCTTAATATAGATAGACAGTTCCTTATGGAAACCTTTATAATTAGGTATGTGTACGTAGGTTGAAGTACACATATATATTTCCTTGCATTATCAGCTGAGCACACTTAGCTCCAGATATAAGGTTTTAACACCATTCCCTAATAAAAGGAACCAGGGCTCTTTGAAGAAATGGCCGATGCTAGAACTGACACAGTGAATATATGAGCCATGATAATCTTGAAGTATCAGAAAGTAAGGAAGTACCAAAAAATCCCACAAAGATGAAATGGTATCAAAGAAAACCAGGAGCCAATGGAAAGAGCTCTTGATGGCCAAAGCAGGAACGAGCTGAGCAACGGAAACTTGTAGTGCTGGGTTATAGCCGAGAGCTCGAAATAACATCCAGGTGTCTGCACCAGTAAAAATAAATAATTACATGATTCTAATGAGATTGGATAGAAATATCCTGTGCAGAAGAATTCTGAATAATTGATACAGATACTCAGCCACCCTTTAGGAAGAAATGAGCTAGCTCCCCTCCCTGAACTGTGGGCTTGGCATAGTGACTTCCTCCCACAGAAGACACCCATGGGGGCAATGTGACATCAAAGTGGGGAACCTGACACACCACCTCGGCCAGGTGACCAAAGTTATCACTGACTTTATGATAAGTTGCCTGGAGAGCATGGTCTACTTTCGCATAAAATAATAAGAAAGCACTTTACCTCTGTGATCTGCTTCCACAAAACCCACAACCACAGTCTCATCATGACCCAAGTAAATCCCAAGGTGAGACATTGTACGAAAACCTGAGCAGTCCCCCTCAACACTGGCAAAGTCATTGAAACAAGGCAAGTCCAAGAAACTGTCAAAGCCAAGGGGAGCCTGAAGAGACAAGCGTAACTAAACGTCCTGTGGTGCACTGGGTGGTAACAGGAAAAAGTAGAAAAAGGTAAAATGAAGGAAACCCAAATAAAATATGGACTTCAGTTAATAATAACACATCAATATTTGTTCATTAATTGTGACAATTCTGTAGAAACCTAAAAAGAGAAGAAATTAAAAGTCAAATAAGAGAAACCTATTATGTCAAACTGGAAACCTAGAGGAAATAGGTGATTTCCTAGTAAAAATACACATTAACAAAATTTTTTAAATATACATTATTGAACCCTAATATAAAGAAAATATACACAGAACAATTGGCGTACAAAAACTTGAAATTGCCCTGGCTGGTGTGGTTCAGCGTGTTGGGCATGGGCTTCAAACCAAAGGATCTCCGGTTCGATTCCCAGTCAGGGCACATGCCTGGGTTTCGGGCCAGGTTCCCACTAGGGGGCACACAAGAGGCAACCACACATTGATGTTTCTCTCCCTCTCTTCCTCCTTCCCTTCCCTTCTCTCTAAAAATAAATAAATAAAATCTTTTAAAAAGAAAAAAAGCTCAAAATTGTACTTAGAAATCTCCCACTGGAAAAGACCCAGGACCATTTGGGTTCACACTTAATAGCCAAGTGTTAAGTGACCTTTAACAAGTTCTATTTTATTTTATTTTTTTTTTAATAAAATGTTCCCAGTAGGCTGATGCTACCAATATAGCAGGAAACAAAAAACGAGTGGGAAAATGTTTTAGGGTCATGTCCACAACAAGTTCTAATTTTAATATCAAATTTTTATATATCTGTTTCATCTGTTACAGGATGTCTATGGTCACAAAACAGACATTACTTTGTGTACCATTACAAATATGCTGCCAATTAAGCTGTTACTTTCTTAACAAAAGAAAAAAAATTTGGTGCCCTTGCTGGTGTGGCTTAGTGCATTGAGTGCAGGCCTGCAAACCAAAGGGTCGCCAGTTCGATTCCCAGTCAGGGCACATGCCTGGGTTGCAGGTCAGGTCCCCAATAGGGGGTGCCTGAGAGGCAACCACACATTGCTGTTTTTCTCCCTCCCTTCCCCTCTCTAAAATAAATAAAATGTTTTTTTTTTAAGACTAGAAAAGTAAATTTTCAGTAAATTCTGGTTTTGGAATAAATAATAGGTTTAGCCCTGACCGGAGTCGTTCAGTTGGTTGCACAACCTCCCTCAAAGCGAAAGGTGGCAGACTCGACTCTCTTCAGGGCACATGCCTGGGTTCTGCCCCAGGTTGGTGTGCTTGGAGGCAACCAGTCATCCATGTGTCTTTCTCACACGGATGTTTCTCTCCCTCTCTCTAAAAATAAATAAAATATTTTTAAAATAAATAAATAATATATTTAGACTTAATGTTTCACGTTTTAATCCACCTACTTTTGGTTATCAATATATTTTTTTCAACTACATTAACACCTTAACAAAAAAAGGACCTTCGCAATTCTTTTGAGAGCAATACCAGTGCACCAGGCCCTACAGCCCAGGCGGTCTCAGCGTTTCCTTTTCTCTCTGCAGGGACTTCTCCCCAGAAACAACCAAAATCTGTAAGAAATACTACCGGTATGCCGTAATGATGAGTGGTCAAAGCCTTGATGAAGGGAGGCTTTTGTAAAATGTGTGCTACTGAAATACTACAACATGGGACAGTGAAAAGAAAGTGCAGGAGAAAGTACAGAAAAGAGGGTTCTGTGCTCGCTGCAAAAGACAAGCGGCCCAGGGAAAGGCACGGCAAATCTCCCTGCTGCGCGCTCTGGCCTGCTGGTGGGAGCCATCTCCTCGCTTTGTCCACGGCTGCGGAGCACATCCTCTGGTCCGATTCTCTCCTCACCCGGACAGGAGAGAGAGGCTCTCGCTGAACACCCCCTGCTGTCCACCGGAGCGCAGCGCAGGACACCACGCGCTCACAGTGTAGTGGTAGCCAGCTGATCCCCTTAGGTCGTTGGTCCAGTGAGTCTCTGAAATTCAGTGTTCTGATTATTCAGTGCCATAATTTGAAAATTCCAACTGAAATAGAGCCTACCATTCCCACACTGTGATGTAGAAATAAAGAGGTAACGAAAAGCAAAGTATAAGGTCAATATAAAGTCAATCGATTTTTCTATAGAACAGTGCTACAGTCTGAATGTTTATGTTCCCCTAAAATTCACATGTCAGAATCCCAGTGCTCAATGTGATGTTGGTGTTAGAAGGTGGGGACTTTGGGAGGTGGTTAGACCATGAGGGTGGGGTCCTTATGAGTGGAGTGAATCCCCCTATGAGAGCCCGGACCTTTCCTCTCTGTGAGGACGCAGGAAGTCTGCCACCAGGAGGAAGGCCCTGCCCTTAGCCTAACTGTGTGGGCACTGTGATCTCCACCTTCCAGCCCACAAAACTGTGTGAAATCAATTTCTATATTATAGCAGCCCAGGTGGATTAAGCCAATCAGCAATGATGTAGAAAAAAAAAGGAATTTGAAATGAAAAAATAATTTACAATAGCACCTCAAAAATTGAAGTCCTTCAGTATAAATCTAGTGAAATATATAAAAGTATGCATTCAGCCCTGGCTGGTGTAGCTCATGGATTGAGTGCTGGCCTGCAAACCAAAAGGCCACCGGTTCAATTCCCAGTCAGGGCACATGCCTGGGTTTCGGGCCTGGTCCCCAACAAGAGGCATGTGCGAGGCAACTACACGTTGATGTTTCTCTCCCTCTCTTTCGCTCTCCCTTCCCCTCTCTAAAATAAATGAATAAAATCTTTTTTTGAAAAAGTATGCACTCAGAAAACAGTAAAACATACATAATTAAGAGAAATCAAATAAAATATAAAATATAAATGAATAGAAAAGATATTCCTTGTTTAGAAGCAGTACATTCAATAGTGTTAAAACGAAAATTCTTTCTAAGTTGATCTATAGATTCAGTGGAATCCCAATCAAACTGCCAGGTTAAAAAAATGACAAACTGTTTCTTAACCTGGACTACACAGCATAAGACTGATGATAAAGTTAAAGAACTAACACATCTGGATCCAACTATTTATCATAAAGCTACACTAATGCAGAGAGTGTGATATTGGTGAAGAATACACAGATGGAACAGAGGGGGAAACACAAAAATAGACCCATGTAAATGTAGTCCAGTAACTCATCAAAGGGACCAAAGCAATTCAACAGAGGAAGTCTGTGCCACAAATGGTGGTGCAACAAATGGAGATCATCTGGAAAAGAAGAATGTCAACACAAACTTTGCAACTTGCATAAGAATTCACTGAAAATAGCCCAGGCTGGTGTGGCTCAGTGGATTAAGCACCAGCCTGCAAACCAAGGGGTTGTTGGTTGGATTCCCAGTCAGGGCACATGCCTGGGTTGTGGGCCAGGTCCCCAGTAGGGGGTGTACAAGCAACAACCACACATTGATGTTTCTCTCCCCTCTCTTTCTCCCACCCTTCCTCTGTCTAAAAATAAATAAACAAAACCTTTAAAAATAATAAATTTTTTTAAATGTTTAAAATAGAAGTAAGGACAAACACTAGTGAAAATGAGCGGAAAGTAGAAAGCTTCAAGCAAAATGAAGAAATTTTAAGAAAAAGAATTAACTGAAAACAGTTCATAGACATAAATGCAAAAATGTAAAAATAAAATCTATAGCCAGTCAATAAAAGGAAATAATTGCTGATGTTTACTTTCTTAAAATTTAAAACGTCTATTTTGTGAAAGACTCTGTTAAGAGAACAAAAAGACAGGCCACAACTGGGATGAAAATATTTGGGAGACACAGCTGAAGGTGGACTTCTGTGCACAACAAAGAAATTCCCAAACTTCACGTGATAGCCCTGGCTGGTGTGGCTCAGTTGACTGGGCATCGTCATGCCTGGGTTGAGGAGTACCTTCAATGGTACTCTCCCTCTCTTCCCCCCCCCCACCTTCCCTTCTCTCTAGAATCAATAAAAGAAGAAAAAAAAAAAAAACTTCACAAGACAAACAATCCGATGAAAAATGGGTAAAGATCTGAACAGACACCTCACCAAATAAAATATACAAATGACAAATGGAACAGAACAGAGAGCCCAGAAATACACCCAAGTCTCTATAGTCAATTAATGTTTGATAAAGGGGGAAGAAGCATAAAATGGAGCAAAAATAGCCTCTTCAACAAGTGGTGTTGGGAGATCTGGACAGCTGCATGTAAAAAAAAAAAAAAAAATGAAACTTGATCACCAACTTAACACCATACACAAAGTGGATAAAGACTTGAACATAAGCCGTGACACCATAAAAGTCCTAGTGGAAAATATCAGCAGGAAAATCTCAGACATTCCACGCAGCAACATCTTCACTGATATGTCCTCTAAAGCAAGGGACATAAAGGAAAGAATAAACAAATGGGAATACATCAAATTAAAAAGCTTCTGCATGGCTAAAGAAAACAGCATTAAAATGAAAAGAGAACCAACAATATGGGAAAACATATTTGCCAATGATACCTCAAAAGAGGGTTTGATCTCCAAAATATATAAAGAACTCACCCGACTCCACTCCAGGAAGACAAAAAAAAAAAAAAAAATTTAAAAATGGTCAAAAGACTTGAACAGACACTTCTCCAAGGAGGACATACAGAGGGTCCAGAAACATATGAAAAGATGTTCAGCATCACTAGCCATCAGAGAGATGCAAATTAAAACCACAATGAGATAGCACTTCACACCAGTCAGAATGGCCATCATAAACAAATCAACAAACAAGTGTTGGAGAGGTTGTGGAGAAAAGGGGACCCTAGTGCACTGTTGGTGGGAATGCAGACTGGTACAACCACTGTGGAAATCAGTATGGAATTTCCTCAGAAAACTAAAAATGGAACTGCCTTTTGATCCAGCAATTCCACTGCTGGGATTATATCCTAAGAACCCTGAAACACCAATCCAAAAGAACCTATGCATGCCAATGTTCATAGCAGCACAATTTACAATAGCCAAGTGCTGGAAGTAACCTAAGTGCCCATCAGTAAATGAATGGATCAAAAAACTATGGTACATTTACCCAATCGAATACTACGCAGCAGAAAGAAAAAAGGAGCACCTACCCTTTGTGACAACATGGATGGAACTGGAGAGCACTATGCTAAGTGAAATAAGCCAGGCAGTGATGGACAAATACCATATGATTTCACCTTTAACTGAACATAATCAACAAAAGAAAAAAGCAAACAAAATATAACCAGGGATGTTGAAATTAAGAACAATCTAACAATAGCCAGAGGGGAGGGGGGATGGGGCAGTGGGGAGAAGGGTCTTCAGGAACTACTATAAAGGACACATGGACAAAACCAAGGGGGAGAGTGGAAGCAAGGGAGGGAGGTGGGTTTGGAGGGGATGTGGGGGGAAGGGTTGAGAGGAACTGCAGACAAGTGTAATTGAACAACAATAAAATAGTTAAAAATATGCATACACACACACAAATGACAAATAAGCATACGAAATAATGCTCAACATCGTTTGTCATAAGGGAAAAGCCAACTCAAACAAAAACAAAATAGCAGTTCATGTCCATTAAAGTGGCTACATTTTAGAAAAAGGAGGAGGAGGAGAAACAACAGCAAGAGGAGCTTTCATTCACCACTGGTGGAAGGCATAATGGCAGAGCCGCTCAGAAACACAGTGCGCCAGATTTTTCCAAAGCTGAACATGGTCTCATCATAAGCCAACAGTTGCACACGTAGGTATTTGGACAACTGCCCTGAAAACTTGTGTCCAAGAAAAAACCACCATGCAATTACATACAGCATCTCTCTTCACAATAGTGAAATACTTCAAAGATCAGGATATCCTTCAATAAGTGAATAAATAACCAAGTGTTCAATGGAATACTATTCTATTTTTTAAAAAAGGAATGGCCCTGGCTGGGTGGCTCAGTTGGTTGGAGCATCATCCCCTACAGCAAAAGTTTGGGGGCTTGATTCCCTGTCAGGGCACTTACCTAGGTTGCAAGTTCAGTCCCCAGTCAGGCCACGTACAGGAGGCAACCGATCAATATTTGTCTCCTTCCCTTCCTCTCTCTCTCTAAAGTCAATAAAAAACATATCCTCAGGTGAGGATTAAAACATTTTTTTAAAAGAATGACTTATTAAGCCATGGAAAGCCATAGATGAAACTCACATGCATATCACTAAGTGGAAGAGGCCACTGTGAATAGACCACACACTGTACCTAAGATCCCACTTGTATGACATTATGGAGAAATAAAAATTACAGAGATGGACATTTTCTTAAGAATGTCTGGGGAGTGATTTGGAGAGGGGAACAAGGTGACAGAAGGAGGTACACACGGCACAGGTGAGGGTGGACCCCTGGTTGGTGAGAGCGGCTGGGCCCATGTGGAAAGCTTAGGGTCTGCAGTGCCAGCATGAACAGGAGGCCACTTCACACTCTGCAAGATGAGGGCCTCCTCCCATCTCATGTGAGCCATTTCAGGACCAGTTCTGGAGGAGGCTTCTTGTGTGTGGTGAAATGCGCATTATGAAATTTGTCATCTGAACCGTTCTAAGTGTGAAGTTCAGGGGCACTAAGTCCATCCACATGTGTGCTGCTGCCACCGCCATCATTTCTCATTCCCATCATCAGTGCATGAGAGTCCCGGTGTATCCGCATTCTCACCAAACCTAATTCATTGCTGCCTTTGTGATGGTAGCCGTCCTGATGGGCGAGCGGTGGTGTTTCACTGTGGTTTTGATTTTCGTTTCCCTTAAAAACCAGTGATACTGAGCATCTTTTCACATGTTTATTGGGACTGGATTTGGCAATGAGTTCTTGGGCATGACCCCCAAATCACAGGCAATAAGGGAAAAATTAAATAAACTGAACTTTTTAAAACTTTTCAAAATTTAAAATTTTTGTGGATCAAAGGATGCTATCAAGAAAGCAAAAAGATAACCTGAGAATGATAGAAAATATTTGCAAGTCAGGTACCTGAAAAGGGTTGAGTATTCACAATATATAAAGAACTCTTACAACTCAACAATGAAAGGAGAAACAACTCAATTCCTAACATGGGTGAAGGGAGGCACACTACGAAGAGGATGTGGAGAAATTGGAACCCAGTACACTAATGACGAAAACATGAAATGTTGCAGCCACTGTGGAAAATAGTTTGGCAGTTCCTCAAAAACTAAACAGAATTACCATATGTTCCAGCAGTTCCACTCCTAGGGATACACACAAAAGAACTGAAAACAGGCATTCGAGCAGAGACTTGCACACGAATGTTAACGGCAGCGCTGTTCACAACAGTGAAAATGGGGAAACAGCCCAGATGTCCATCAACAGATAAATGTAAATGCAATGTGGTGTATCCATACAGTGGATATTACGGGGCGGGGGGGGGGGGGTGGCGGGCAAAGTAGGTTTGCAGTGATGAATACACGAAACACAGAGTTTATTCTTGTATTATTGCTTATTAATTATTGTATTATTCCCTATATGAACACCTGTAAACCTACTTTTGCCCCACCCTGTATTCAGCCACAAAAAGGAGTGAGGTACCAATACTTCAATGCGGGAAAACGTCAAAAACAGTATATTAAAGATAGAGGCTGAACGCAAAATGTCACATATTATGTTTCCATTTGTATGACACATCCAGCATAGGGACTAAGAGGAGATCAGAGGTGGTCGGAGGTCAGAGGGACGGGGTGGAGAGTGACTGCTTTCTGTTCGGGGAATTTCCTTTTGGGAGTGATGAAATTTTTTTGAACTTGATAGAGGTGATGGTTGTACAACATTATACACGTACTAAATGCCACTGAATTGTACACTTTAAAACCGTTGATTTTGCCCTGGCTGGGTGGCTTAATTGTTTGGCACAACATCCCACACACCAAAAGGATGCGGGTTCAATTCCTGTTCAGGGCACACACCTATGTTTCAGATGCGTACGGGAGGCACCTGATCAGTGTTTCTCTCTCTCTCTCTCTCTCTCTCTCTCTCTCTCTCTCTCTCTGCCTCCCTCCCTCCCTCCCTTGTTCTCTCTCTAAAGTCAATAAAGACATCCTTGGGTGAGGATTTTTAAAAAACAGTTGATTCTATATAACGTGAATTTTACCTCATTGAAAAACAAAGAATAAAGAAATCATCCCAAGGCATTCTGCTCCCCTCGCTTCACCCTCAGCCTGACATTCTGGGCCCACCACTCCCCCCGGGGCCCAGCTGCCACCCGGGCACTGACCAGCCACATTGTGGACACTTGTGCTACAGCCACAGTGTCCACTCAACTCCTCAACTCACAAGCAGTGTCACAATCCCCTTCCCAGGCCACCTTCTCAGCGACTCCTTCCCAGATGTTCCACAGTCACCACCCTCATCAGGCTCTCGGGTCTTTCGAGCTGTCCCCAGCCATACAGCGGACCTCGGCCGCGGCTTCTGAGGGCCATCTCATCGCAGTGAGGGAAATTAGTGTTTGCTGAGCCCCACAGTGTGCGGGCATCTTGCTCAGGTAAACTTACAGCAACTCTGCAAAGCATCGTCAGCCCCGTGGACTGAAGGGGCAGGCATGACTTGGCTGCAGTCGATCACACAGCCTCTGCCTGGCTTCACACTCAAGTTCCAGCCCAGAGTCCTCAGCTCTCCAGAGAAACTGTGCGAATCACATGGACACCATCCCCAGCCACACAGAAAAGGCGTCCCAGCTGTGGGTGTCACTGGCTAATCATGTAGGTGACTCGGGTCCCACGTGAAGCTGCAAGAGCCATGCAGATGCTGTTAGAAATACACCAGCCTGGGGCTCCCCAGGGGCCGGCTCCAGGAAGTGCATTCACCATAGTATTTTTATACTTGGTTAGAGCTAAGGGTGCCTGCACCTCACTTCCGTCCACACCCCTCCCACTCTCTGGATACTAAAGATACATTTTAGGTCCTGTTTTGCCCCGCTGACCAGAGTCTGGCTCTGCTGAGGCTCCCCACAAAACCTCGGGAGCTCTGCAGGCGCACAGAGGGGTGGGGGTGCCCATCTGAGCCAGAAGGGTCTTTTCCTCTGGGGGACTAGAGCTATGAGGGTTTGTTTTCTGCTCAGGCCACAGGGGACACTGGACAGACAGATACTCCACACCCAGAGAGAGACAGGCCTCCACTGTATCCTACTTTCAAAGCTTTAGCACCTCCAGCTCCATTAGAGTTTCATCCCAGCCCTCACCTGGCAGATGGTCCCAGCACCCACCCCAAGTCCAGCAGCTGGCGAGAACAGGGTCTTCTTCCTACGGCACACTGTAAGGGTGACGGGGGTGCCCTGGGAGGGTCCACAGGGTCTGAGCCAGCAGGAGTGGAGATCGCTGACAGAGGCAGAGACGCTGTCACAGTTGAGTTGTGTTCCCAGAAAATTCACGTGTTCGAGTCCTCACCTCCAGGGCCTGTGAGTGTGGCCTTGTATGGAAGCAGGGTCCTCTTAGACGGCCAAGTCAAGATGAAGCCCTTTGGATCAGCCCCAATCCGCTGTGATGGTGTCGCTACAAAGGAGGACTTCGGACACATCCCCACAAGGAAAACACTTTGTGAAGACCGGCACAATGCTGTCCCCAGCCAAGAAGCTCCCAGAAGCTGGAAAGAACCCTAAAACAGGCCTTCCCCGGTGTCTTCCCGGCCTGCCCGCACCTAGACTTCAGACTTGAGCTTCTGGAACCGCGAGACAACAAATTTCTGTTGTTCTAAGCCACCTAGTTTGCGGCGCTTCGCTCTGGCAGGCCTAGGGGACGGATGCAGGCATCCTCTGCTTCTACCCACCACTTCTCCACAGGTGTGGGTGTCAGAGGCACAACCTGCACAGGCCAAGGCCACTACCAGGTGGTCACTTCCAGCCCTGGCTTTGGCCACAGCTCCCAGCCTCATGGGGCCCATGATGGGATGAGGACAAGGAAGGGTAGGAGTCGGCCTCAGACGGAGCAGGTCACTGAGCCTCCACTTCGCTATTCCAAGAGCGCAGAAAGCCTGAGAATGGCCACAGCCCACATCCCCACCCTCCTCTGGGCCCCTCTCAGCCACCAGCAGTTTGGAACAGCTACTAAATGCCTTCAATCTCAGTACGGGAGAAGCCTCAGGAAGGCACAGAATGGGGACACTCAGCCTGGTCACAGCGTCTCGCCTGTGTCCACTGGGCCCAGGCAGGCCCCGTAGAGGGTGAGGGCAGAGCAGGCTGTGGAGAGCAGACCCCTTCTCAGAGAAGCCCAAGGTCAACACAGGGAGGGAAGTGGTAGGGTTGGGGGCAGCTGGTGGGCAGGATGCTGAGCACAGAGGCCCCTCCCCAGCACTAAGCAGGAAGGAGGAAGAAAGGGGCCCCTGCCTCCGTCCAGACAGCGTGTCTGTCCACTGCATAAGCAGCTCTCTGCGGGAGGGTCAGCTCCAGAGACTTCAGTCCATTTTCCCCAAAATGGACCTGATGCAGCTGGCCGAGTCAGAGCTCCAGAACTTTCGGGGTCGAGCCCACTGTCTGCCAAGGATAGGAGGGTGGAAAACACCCCAGAGGTCCCTATGCAGCCTCTTCACCAGGGTCTCACCTCTAATCATGTCCAACTCCCACATGGCTGCCTCCTTGCCTGACATCCAGGCTCTGCAGGTCACAGGCCAAGGGCTGGATGGGTCCAGAGCTCTGTGTGATTCCTGGGAAAGGCGAGGGGCGGCACCCCCCATAACAGCCCAGGGCACAGTAGTCAGCACTGCCGCCCTCTGACTGTGGCAGAGCTGGCCTGCTGGAGCTTGCAGCGACCCACTCCTCTTGCGGCAGGTAGGCAGGTGGCTGCCCTCCCCACTCCAGGGCTTCTGGCAACACGTCCACTGGGAGGTCAGTGCCAGTGCCCTCATCCTCCAGGCCCGCGAAGGGCCAGGGATCCACAGGGTCATAGGTGAGCAACACGATGGCATCTCGGACAGTGGGCTCTGAGGCTCCTGCTGCAGCCCCAGCAAGGTCCTGGCTCAGCCGCACGCCTATTCTGTGAGTGCCTGTCCAGGTCTGGAACAGAGTGCGGAGGATAGATCAGCGACCTGCTCAGGGTGCACTCTGGGGGCAGCCTGCCACTTCCAGGAAGCTCTCCTGATACCCATGCCCAGAGGCCACTCAACACCTGTGCCTGAAGCATTCTCAGGTCCCCCCGTGGGCCAGCCCAGCCTCCGCATGACACCCCAAGTCCCTTCAGGCCCCTCAGCCTCCCAGCACAGGGCCTGGCGCTGATGGCAGCCTGAAACAGGTGCAGGTGGGGAGAGGCACCAAGGACTGACAAAAACCTCAGACTGCCGCTGCAGGCGCTCCCGGCAGCTACACAGCTCGCCCCAACCCCACTCACATTGGCACACGCGCACACACTGAAGACGGGAGAGGCTACCCGGGGCTGGGGCCTTTAGGAAAAGGCAGGCCGACCTGGACCCTTCATGGGGCCACAAGAGGCCCCCGCCTCCTAAAGGACGCTGCCCTGGGGTGGGACCAGAGTCCCAACCACATGCACCACACACCCCGCATCCTCCGCCACGGCCCGCTCGCTCCCTTGGAGAGCAGCTGGAGGGTAGACTCGCATGGCTCGCAATAATCAAAACCTTTGCCCTTCTCAGCCTTTGTCACAACTGCCTCAGGGCTCTTGTCACATCCACTGGCTTGGAAAAAGAGGTGGACTCCACCAGGGACAAAGCACTGAGCTTTAAGCTTCAAATGATACTTTTGGACAACGTTCTTAAACTAGGCCCCCTGCTGAGAGGGCAAAGGGCTGGGCGGGAGCCTTGCAACATCAGGAGCCGAAGCACTGGGAAGGGCCGTCTGTGGACACCAGGGAGCACTGCCTCCCATCCCTTGCCCAGAGGGAGGGGTCTAAAAGGGTGGAAACCAGAGACCACCCATGGGAGCACCTCCTCCCCAACCTGTCCTCCTGCCGGGGGAGCAAGAGCACCGCTCCCAGGACAGCAAGGAGGGGTTAGGGTGAGCGCAGAGGATCAGGTGCAGCCCTCCAGGTTGTTCTCAGCTCGCCTTGCCCTAGGGGGTCCAACAGAGTTCCGCTAAGGGGGAAATGCGGAGTCCACTCATTCATTGGCCAAGGTAGCAGCGTGCTACCCAGGGTGACCGGGAAGAGCCAGCCATTCCACAATGGCCACCAGAGCAGCAGACCAGGCACCGTGAAGGCCCCAAGGGCAGCTCCAGCACTAGAGACCCTCCCGGCAGCCAGCAGACAGACACCTTTGGAGATAAACGAAGGATGAGCCAGGGCAGGTGCAGAAGGCCCCACCATTTGCTCCCTGAACTGACCGTTTACCTCAAAGGGGCTTCTGCAAAATGGAAGAGACAGATAATGTCATAAGAAAGTTTATATATTTTTTCTACCAATGATGGAATCAGAGATATGAGAACAAAAGGAAGTGAACAATAGAACACAAAGTGAGTTTTCTGGCCCATTTGAGGCTCCGAGTGTAAATTTAAACCCACTATACATACCAAAAAAGCTCAAAGCACTGAGAAAGGCCCCCATGCTCACCCCAGCCCTCGCCCGGAGCCCACATCCTGAGCAGGCCAGATATCCGGGCAACACCTACTCTGCCCCCAGCCCCCCGAAGTGGCCAGCGCACGCACCTGGAAGTTCCCGTTGTGCACACTGTAGAGAGGCTGGAAGAAGGCCACTGGAGAGGGCACATTCTGATAGAAGGTCCTCTTCACCCTAAGCCCGGAAAGGACAGTCAGAGCCTCCTCGTAGGTGCTCCTGCAGAGGCCCAACTCTGGGAAGCGTGAGGTCCCTGCGGGGAACTCAGCTCCCTTCCAACCAGCAGGTGACCAGCTCTGCCTCATCCATGCTGCCGCCATGCTCTCTCCCCTCCCCAGGGCCACACCTACTCTCAGGGGAAGACCCAACGCCTGGCACCCCGTGACCTCCCTGGCTGATGACCCCATGGAACCGACTGACACCAAGACACGTGTCCTTTGCAGGGTGATGGTGAGATCAGGGGTGGAGAACCAGCCTCGATCTCAGCTCACAGAGAGTAGGGAGCCATTCCGCGTGTCGTGGGAATGTAGCTCAGCATTCATGTGGAAAACCGGTGGGAAGCGAGTGACAGTCAGGACCACACCCACAGAGAGGTTCTCCTGGGGATTCAGGCCTGCATTGTACCTAGGCTGCTATAAGACTTGCTTTTGCTAAAACTCCCTCACCCCGAATTGAGGCAGCAAGTGCTTACTGTAACTTCCTAAAGTCTAAGCTAAACCTCCCCAGTATGGAATGTGACCGCTTCAATCACTTTTCCCCTTGGTCTGCAACATCCTTCTCTTTGAAGTAATTAGAAACATTCTTTCGTTTGTTATCTGTAAAAGGTAGTCCCCTGCAGTGAGCCTGTGCATAGTAAATGAGGACTACCCTCCATGTAATGTACCCAGGAAAGCAATAAAAGCTTGTCAGGCAGGGACTGGGGGCTCTGGCCCTCTCATCCTCTCTCTCTCTCTCTCAGAGAGTAGCCATGCCGTCCCTTTTTCTCCACAGGACTTCTGCTGTCCATGAGTATTTGTTCACTAGCAGCCGCAACACACACAGATCCTACAGGCCAGGATCCACCACAACAGAGGGAGCCAGCACCCCCAGGAACCCCAGCTGTGGCATTTGCAGGCAGGTGGCAACTCCCTTTCCCACCGGACTTCTCCCTGAGTACCAGATCTACCTGCCCCGGGCCCACCGGTCCTCCCACGAGGAAGTGGCACAGGGCTCCAACCCAATAGATCTAAACTGACTTTCCCGATCTCCCTTGGGGCCTGGAGCAGCCAATTCCCCACCTCAGGGGTGGCATCAGGTGCCACCAATCAGAGGAGTCTCCTCTGCCCACGCATCCCCTCAGTTTCTCTTCCTAAGACCCTGAAAAATTCCCTCCATTTTGCTCTATCTTTACTTCTTTCACCGGCTCCAGCCAAACTGCCTCTCTCCAGGCACCACCACTGGCCTCTCAGCAGATCCTCCCAGCCCTCTGTACCTCCACAACCTATTTTCAAAATATAAACCATATAAATGGTTTATATTTAACACACTTCGGGCACTATCCTTTGCTCCAAGGACAAGCCTGTGCCCTCCTCTAGCTTCTCGGCCCCGCCCATCGGCCCCACCCATCACCCTCTGCCTCACCACTCCCCACCCCATTGCTCACTTCATCTGACCTCCTCTCATCTCTGCTACGTGTCCACACCTGGCCAGTGTCCTCGGGCCCCTGTCCTTGATGAGGCCCTGCACCCTTCTCATGACCTGGCATGTGTGATGGCTTATTTCGGAAGGGACCTGTGTCCATCAGGTTCCCTGAGGCATCCACTGGAGCTGAGAGCAGGGTCCTGTGCACCCCGATGCCCAAAGCTGTGTTTTTGTAGGACATGTTAACAAGTGAGCAAACCACCAAGCACCTCTAGAGGCTGAAGACAAGAGTCCCAGGAAACTTGGTCCCCGTGACTTTGGGTCCCTCCTCAGTTCTTTTGGGTCACACTGCCCCCCAAACCAGGTAAATTGGAAACTCCGCACTGGTCCAAGGCAGAGGCTTGAAAACTGCACCCCACCCAGGACCTGACAGTGAGGGGGGAAGGAGCACAGGGGGAGCGTTGCGGGTCCGGCCCTTGATGCCCTGCTCACCAAACTGACACGCACACACAGCCACACACTCACAAACATGCACACAGCCACAAGCACACCCTTCGGTTACCAACCTGGGTGACAGCTTGAACAGGACATAGGTCAGGCTGGTGAGCAGAAGAAAGATGGACACGGCGACGAGGGTGCTGTTGGGCTGCCCCACAGCTGTGATCAGGGGGCCTGTGGGCAGGAAGGGCCCAGAGCTGTGAGTGGCCTCTGCACCAGGGTATTCCTCCAAACCCACATGGCAGAGACGCCCCGTGAGTGCCCTGGGGCTATGTGGAAGGTTTGTCGTGGGCCTTGGGGGTTTGTGGCATGCCTGCTGAAGCACCTTCGGTGACTCGCACACCTCCAGGCGGCCCCCTCCGCATCTGCCAGGCCTTCAGGGGCAGCGGACCTTCCAGCAGCGCTGTGCACAAGGGTCAGCCAGCCCTCCCTGAGGCCTTGCTGTGCAGCCCTGGGCTGCACCCGTTCCCATCAGAGCCACTCAGGCTCCTGGGAAGCTCAAGCTTAGCAGGTGTCTGTTTCCTCCTTACACACCTCGGCCCTCCAGGGCAGGGTGGTCCACTGGCGCATAACTGCCTCTGGGGTGGATCCGAGGAAGTAAAAGTGTGGGGCGGTGGGTGCAAGGAACCAAGAAGGGGGGCCCAACCAGATGCCCAGGGCAACAGCCATGAGCACCCACCTTGCCGCTGAGGGGAGGCAAAGAGGGTGGGCTGGCTCCACTCACTCCAGGGGCCCTCGTAGCGCTCCTCCTCGGCCACAGCACCCTCCGGGGTGGCCATCTGGACGCGCAGCCTTGCCTCATAGACGTAGCCAGGGTCCAGCTCCACCGCTTCAAGGATGAGCGAGGTCACCCCAACAATGTGATCCTTGTGCCGGGCCCGCTGTGAGGTTGAAGACAGTTAGCTGCCGCTGAGAGGGAGGCAGGGTCTGTCAGCCTCGAGAACGTACACATGCACACAGAGGCACACCCATCACACTCACACTCACACAGCCATATCCACAGGGCACACTTTCACATGTGCACACGTGCATATCCAAAGGCACACGCTCACACTCACATACTTGCATGCACACTCACACACACATGCTCATATATGCTCACTGAGCACTCACATATATAAACACACACATTCATGAACAGTCACAGTCACATAGATGTACCTGTGCATGCACACATCAAACACACGTGCATGATTGCACACATGTGCTCTTGGCTCTGGTCACCCCCTTTCTCCCAATTCCAAGTCAGCACCTCCCTGTGTGGGGCGAGGAGGGGCCCTGCGCCACTGCTCCCAGGAGGCAGAGAGGACTGGCAGCAGCCAGCCCGAGCATTACCTCCCAAGCCTCTTCCTGCCTCTTGAAGGCCAGCTCGTAGCTGAGCAACAAGGCCAGTGGCATCAAGTCCGGGCTGATGCTCCAGGCCAGCACACAGGAGCCAGAGCTGATGTTGCTCTGCAAGTCAGAGGGAGGGTCCAGCTTCACTGAAACAGAATGAAGCCACGTGAGGGCATGTCTGTTGGCATGCCCAGAGCTGGGGCACTGACAGACTCCTGGGAGGCCATGGCCAAGGCCCTTGCAGGCCAAGGGCCTCGCTGGGAGGTTGGTCCAGAGAAACCCCAGGCGAGACAGGACAGCAATGACCTCTTCCAGCCCCTGCAGCCAGACAAGGTGAGTCTCAAAGCTTGCCTTCCCTTTCCTTCATAAGCTGCTGTTGGAGGCTCTTCCCCAAGTTCCATGGGGCTCCTTCCTGCTGTGACTGAAGTGCATTTCAAGCGACTCACGCTGCATTCTAGGCCCCAACTTGAAGCTCTCTATCTTCACCATCCTTTAAAACCCAATCCTGCCAGCAGCCAGTGGGCTGCCCCCCACATACCCCAGGCCCAGCCCGATCCCAGCCCCGGTCTCTCCTGGCGGGGACAAAGAGCGCACACCAGGCATGGGGATCACAGGCTGCAGGGCCCTGCCCCCAACATGCAGGCAGCCAGGGTGTCCCCCCACCCCGAGTTGCCCACCCCAGGCCTCACCATGTCTCCGGGGCAGGTACTGAGGGTCCACCAGGCTGACCTGCTCCTTCCCAGAGATGTGACGGTGCAGAGTGATGGTAAAGTTGTCGGAAGGCACAAGAACCTCCTCAGGTGGCAGCACCACGGTGCACACGCTGGCCCTGAAGACACACCTGTGCTTGCTGCCCGGCCCGTGGTTGCTAGAAAGGGTTCTGTGTTAGAGCCAAGAAGCTGCTGCACCAGTCCGGGCCTGCTGCTCCTATCACGGGGACCCTATCCTTACCCCTGCCCTCTGCCCAGGGGGGTCTGGCCCTCCAGCCTCACCTGGTGAAGAGGAGCCAGGGGCTGGGGCCCTGGCCCAGCTCTGGGGCAGACCAGTGGCAGTCAATCCTGAGGATGTTGTTGGTGAGGCAGGTGAAACTTCCGGGCCCTAGCCCTGGGAACAGCGACCATTAGGAGCCCACAATGGCTGCGTCAGGGCAGGGCTGGGGGAGGGGCGGGACCTGGAAGCTGACACCCTAACAGGGTAGTCCCCAAAGAATGATACCAGGAGAATTCATCAAGGGCCCGTCTAGGAGGCCTGGAAAGCAAGGGGCTCTGTCCGACCCATGGCACCTGGGCGGGACTGGAGTTCAGGCTGGTCCTTGGGGGACAGGTCCTCTCACAGTTCGGGCCAAACCCTCCCCCGTGGAGTCTAACGGAGGACAGCCCTGCCCTGCAGCACTGCCCCCCACATCACCCAGTGACTAGCGCCCTCACCTCCTCCTTCCCCTGGCACCGGGACTCCCAAGCCAAGCCAGGTGCAGACCAGGAGCCAGGTGCTCATGCCTCTCGCCAGGGCCTCACTTCTCAAGGTCCAACCTGCAAGGGGTGGGGCTGGGGGCCAATGTGTGAGGAGCACCCCCGCAAGAAATGCTCCCCATGAGATCCTCCCTGTGAGGAGTGCCCCCCAACAGAGTGCTCTGAGTGGGCCAACACCTACACACTCATCGTGTCCTGTGAAGGCAGCTGGGCACCCTGTCCAAGCTGCACCGACAAGCAGCCGTGGCTCCACAGGCCCGTTCACCCAGATGCAGCACACGGGTGCCCTCACACTTGGATCTCCTCGTGAGTCCTGGGCTCCGAATCACCTATGCATCTGAGTCTGCCCAGCAGGCTCCTCTCTGGGACCAGTGTCACCTGCCAACCCAGATCCCTGTTCCCGGGCCCAGGTCCCATCCTGAACTCTGTGGCGTCCCACCCTGCGCTGACAGTAACATGCATTTTCCACTGGGATTCCCGTGAGACTTGTGGGGTAGGAAGCCTGTCCCTGTTTGCCAACCAGGGAGCTGACACCCAAGAAGGGGAAGTGCCTTGCCAAGGGCCACACAGCTGACCTCTCACACAGCCTCTCTCCCCTTTGTCTCCTTCAGTAAAGACCTATCCCAGGGTTCTGCCACAGGAAGGCAAAGGAGGGTGGTGGCGGCTGTCCATGCAGCAGAAGGCACTTCCTAGGCTCTGTCTGGCACACCCCCATTCAGAGGTGCTAGTCCAAGCCCCCGGACCCTGGGGGAGCCAGAGTTTAGCTGGAGACGGGGCTGGGTGTTAGGAAGTGCCTGGGTGCTGCAGGGAAGCTGCTGATGCCCTATCACCCCATTTGCAGCTCCAGATGGTGCACTGATAGCTCCTAAGCAGGAAGCAGGGTCCGCCTAGTTTTGCAAGCCTGATGGGCGATAAGGAGGCAAAAAAAGCAGACATACACACAGCCTTCGGCGCACGCACACCGGGCAGCAGACACTACCCCCACCCCACCCCATGTCTCCACACATTGTCTACGCACGCTCAGCACAGACCCCTGCTCAGACCAACAAGCCCCCACCCTTCCCTAGAATGAAGCGGCACCTGGAGCTACTAGGTGCAGCACCAACCAGTGCTGGAGCACCCGGCTGTCCAGCAGTTACCAGATGCAGCTGGGGGAGCCACCCCACAGCAGCTCCCTCTCAGGGCGTGTGAACACAGGGTCAGAGTGAGCACCAGGACCTGGGGGAGCTCAGGCACAGCAGGCCGAAGGCCCGGGGTGGATGGCCACTGCCCCAGTGTGACCAGGAGCATTACTGAGGCAGGGCCACCCACCTTGACAACAGCCACTGGGCCAGGTGCAGAAAGCCCCGCCTGCATACTCCCTGGTCCTGTTAGAGGCACTGGGGTGACACCAGGGAGGCCTAATCACAGCTTGGACCATACCCAGTCTCGGCACGGCTGTGAGAGCAGCTGGAGAAGCCGGTGTCTGCTCCCTTGGGACAGAGTTGCCCCTAATGCCTCCAGTCATGCTGGGGAGCCCGGCCAATGTCCCTACCCAGCAGTGCCCCTCCCCCATCGGGCCAATGGATACAGCCGTCAGTCCACAACCATTCTGGTCACTTCCCAGAACCTGATCTCCTCCATAGCCCTGCAGTCAAGGTCAGTCTGCCTGCCATGGTTTCCTGGACCATCCCAAAGTCACGCTGGATCCCTGATTCAGGACCCACAGACACTGCCAGACCAGGGGCGTGTCTCCAGACAGACGAAGCCCCCAGCCTCCCTGGCCCACATGCCCTGAGCAAGCACTGGATGCCAGGTGGAATCCCAGGCCAAAGTGGGCAGGTCTACCGTGGGGGCTGGCAGGGCAGGCCTGAGGCCCTTGGCCCCTCAGCACAGCCTCTGAGTCGGCTTCGCACCAGTTACTGCAGCCACTTACTGCCCCCTTTTACAGAGTCTGTTTTATATTTTTCCATGGGAAGGGAGTAATATTCCCTGTTATTCTCCCTGCCCACGTGAGGCTGGCAGATGCAGAGGTGGATGAGATAGAAGTTGCTAATTAGATGACCACTTATCTTCTGTCTTTTCTCTGCTGGGCAAGAGGAATAAGGCCAGACCCCAGCTCCCCAGAAACAGGTGGAACTTGGGGGACGTGGGGACTGTGCTAGGAAATGGAGCCAAAAATGGGAGCAGAAGCCAATTCCCCTTTTGGGCCACATATGCACGTGCAGGCCACCCTGGCACAGGCAGGAACTGCAGATGCTGTAGGGCAGAAAGTGCTCAAGGACCCTGCGCTTCCTACGGGGACACACAGCAGCTGCACAGGGCAGGGAGCAGCAGAGGTCGAGGCAGCTGGTGTGAGTCCAGTGAGCGGGCAGCGAAGGCTGGAGCAAGAGGAGGGTGAGCAGAAGGGGCAGCTCCATCTGGGGGGGTGCGTGCCTGGGAAACACGGACGCACCAGACAAGAGCTATGGGAGAGGAAAGGGCTGGACCCAGAAAGGTCTCAGGTGAACAAGGGTGCAGACAGAGGAAGGGCCTGGGGTGGGGGGTGGAGAGAGGGTTGAGGATGGAAGTCAGAGGAGTACAGAGAGGTAGGGGGGAGCCTAGGGAGCCCACGTGAGTGTGCTCTACAGCCCTGAGCTTCCTGAGGTTACCTCCTGGCCTTTTCTCACACTGTCCCCTCTGCCTGGCTTCCTTCCCCATAACATGCCCCTTCTTTCATGAAGCTGTCCCTGAGCACTCCCCAGCCAGACACAACAGGAGCAGGGAGGCAGGCGGTAGCTGTGGGTAAGGTCTAGAATATGGGCATTGACACATTTCTCTCTGGGGGGCTTGGAGGTTAAACAGGGAGACATACTACCCCTCCTCTGCTTGCATCCTTCTCCAGGAGTCCTCACTGCCCCCTGCAGCCTCCTTCCTTCAGGTTCTTGTGGGGCAAGAAGCTGATTTATGTTGTGCCCCTGAACCCATTCTAAATTGTTTAAGAAATGCATCCTGAAACTCCCTGCAGAAGCTGCCCCTGCTTCTGCTTGGCGTTAACACTCTGGGCACCTGGGGAGGGTGCTCCGGGACATTACTTAAGCAAGAACACTCTCCTCCCCTTCCTCTGCTTAGCTGAATTGACCCTCCTTCTGGAATCTCGCCCTGGGCCAACTGCCCCACACACAGCTCCAACGGGGATATCCCCAGACTCCTCTTCAGCCCTAACGCCCCCCAAAGCATGGGGATTTGGAGAGACTACCAGCCCCAGGGCCTGGACCTCATCTCCACCCACTGCTGTCACAGCTGAGACCATCAGCACTAGAACGCTCACTCTCACTCCCTCTCCCCCCACCTCCCCTGCAAGGGTCAGCTCAGACCTCAAGAGAGCAAAGCCTCTTCCATAATCAGAAACTCTGCCCGACAAACGCAGTGCCCTTCCCTCTGCCCAGCGGCACTCACAACCCCCACAGGCCTGGAAATGGCAGTCTGTCATCCTGTAGTTAGCACTGCCAACCTGCTGTCTCTGGGAGATGCCCAAGCAAAGACACAAGAGGAGGTAAAACTAGGGCGGCGATGCTCCCACACAGCCCACTGCCAAGGTTCATCCACAGGCTCTTCCTGGGGCCCAGGGCAGACAGGTTGCCTGACCGTCTCTGCCTCTGAAGTTCACGCTGACTTGAGAGGTTAGGAAGTTCCAATCGCAGACTCACCTCCGCAGATGCATCGGCTCGGTCCCATGGCAAGGACAGTCCTTGTGTTCACAGCAAAGCCCCTCAGCCTGATTCAGGAGATAAGTGCACCAACCGGTGACATGCGCCTAGCACGACAGGCTGACACAGGCCGCCCACAACTAAAACCACGAGCACACAGCGCAGCAGCTATCCCGAGAGGGGTTGAGAGGTGACTGTCACCACTAATCGCAAACCCAGGAATCATGAGGTGGGACAGCTGCATTCCCCGTGATACTGAAGGCTGCCAGACATGGACTCTGGAGATTTCATCCACTGGCTGGCGGATGGGTGTCTTTTGTATCCTCCTAAGGAGCACCACTGAGACACATTAAATCAGTCCCAGGAGGCCAGGACCTTGGCCAGGCAAAGGGCTGTGGGCCTCATCCCCTTCCAAGCTTTTCTGAGACCAGAGGTACAGACTGCTCTCCAGCTCTAAGGCAATCTGTGAGCCTTGGGGGCTGGAGAGGGTGTTAAACATGAAATAATGCAGTCTTGGTTAAAGAAAACAAACAAGACAGGAAGAAATAAAATATGGGGGTTGCCTTTTATTCCACCCATAGGTAGCCCCGGTGAGGGGGTAGGCACAAGTCCCTCCAGACATTTCTAAGCTCAAATGCAGATTTTTAATGGACTCATACTGTGCTCTGAGCTTCCCAGCCTCCTTGTTCCTCTGCCTATTTTCAACTTGTCTAGGTCAGCACAAAAACCTACCTCATGCCTTTAATGGGAGTACATTGTAATTTCATAATCCTGCCAACGGCCATTTGGACTGTTGCCTATATATGCTATTCGAATTTTTATTGAGATATAACTGACTTATAACATTATATTACTTTCAAGAGTATATATGCTATTTTATTGATTCCAGAGAGAGGAGAAGGGAGGAAGAAAGAGGGAGGGAAACATCCATGTGCAAGGGAAACATTGATCAGCTGCCTCTTGCACGCACCCCAACTGGGGACCGAACCTGCAACCCAGGCCCACAACTCAAGCATGTCCCCTGATCTGGAATCAAGCTGAAAGTTTGCGGGAAAACACCAAACAACTGAGCCACACCAGCCAGGGCTACCTATGTTATTTTAGATGAAGGTAGTGAACAATTCTGGGCATGGATCTTTAATCACCAGAATGAGTACTTGCTAGGGGTGGAATTGTAGTCTAAGATTCAGCACTGTTAAATATCAATAGAACCCTGGCTGGTGTGGCTCAGTAGGTTGAGTGCCAGCCTGTGAACCAAAAGGTCGCCAGTTCGATTCCCGGTGAGGGCACATGCCTGGGTTGCGGGCCAGGTCCCCAGTTGGTGGTATGTAAGAGGCAGTGAATCGATGTGTCTCTCACACACTGATGTTTCTCTCCCTGTCTTTCTCCCTCCCTTCCCCTCTCTCTAAAAGTCAATAAATAAAAATAAAATCATTTCAATAGATATCGCCTAGTGAGACTCCAAAATTGTCCCAGATTCTACTCCTGCCAGACGTGTGAGATGCCTGTAATCCTCACCAGCAGTGTACACGGTCAGTCTTTAATCTTGGCCAGTTTGATAGGCAAAAGTACTTCATAATTGTTTTTATTGGTACTTGGTTACATGTGAAGATAAGCATCTTTGCACATACTTACTGGCTGTGTGTCCTTTCCAGAACCAGGTAAGTCACATTTGAGTGTGTGTACCCACCTGTGTTTATCTGTGAGTGCCTGTGAGTCCCTCAGAGCTGCAGCTCTCTGGAGTTGGAGGACACCAGGACTCACGGACAGACAGAGTCCAAGCTCGAGCCCAGCAAGGACCTTACACATGACCAGAGACACAATCACATTTCCTTCTAATATTCAAATTTCAGTCAGCTTGGCCCCCATACCGCCTATTACAGGGACATTCTTTTATTCTCACTGGAGCCATCCCTTCAGTAGTATCCTTACCAAGGGAGCTTCTCTCCCTCTGTCTGCCAGAGTCCCCCTCCCACCTGGCTAGAGATATAATTTACTAACTTAAAACCAGCAGACCATGCCACCCACACCATGATCCCACAAGTGGAGACCACAAAGGCTGGAAAGGGAGGAAATCAAGGAAAGAAAAAAGCCAGAGAGGAGAGCTCCAAGTTCTGCATCTAAACTCTCCCAAAATCTCTGGGTGACCCCTGACCCGCACTCGTGCAGGCCCACTGCACGCAGCCCAGCGGGGATCACACAGCCTGAAAGGAGGTTCCAGCTGCTGCCTGCATCAGAGACATGGAGCATGCCCCCTGTTTGGGAGAAAAAAAAAAAAAAAAAACTCCTCAGAGAAATATAACAGGATCCATACTCTCCACAATAAATTCCATTCACAAATAAATTTCCAAATAGATCCAAAATTATTAAACATATGAAGAAACAGAACTAGGTGACCCATACATAAGAAGAAAAACAAGCAATGCAGACAGATTCCCAAGACTAAGTGTTAGAAATAACACAGGTTTTAAAGCAGCTACTTTATCCTCAAAGATATAAAAGAAAATATGCCCCCGATGTATAAATAAGAAATCTCAGAGAAATAGAAACTGAAAAAAGGAACCAAAAGGAAAGCATATAAGTGAAAAATGCAGCATCGTAAACAAAAGAAATACATCATAACAGTGCAGAAAACAAGATGGAGGATTGACCAGAAGGAAACTCTGAAAGAGGGGAGGCAGCTGATATTTGAGGGGACGTTCAAGGAAATCACACCCTGACACACACACAGGAGAAGACACCTGCGAAGGTAGCCACATGCCCCTCCTGGGTGCGGAAAGGGAGCCAGGAGGGCCAGGGAAAATCACCAGGTGTAGCCTGAGTCCTAAATAGAGAAGAGCCGCAGGCTGCTCACTCCCCACACCTGTGCTTGTGGCCGTGGGCCTGGCGGAGGACTCCGCTCACAGATCCCTTTCCTGGACACTTAGACTCGGGAAAGCCAGCACCTCTTTCCCAGAAAGTGCCCTGATGGCACATCCTGATGCCCTACCCCCTCCCATAACACATGGAGATAAATAGAAAAACAACACCCACAGAGGAAAAACATCAAACACAAAAAACACACATCCAGGAGTCACCAAATACCTGTGAAAATACAATACCATGGAAAAAAAAGAAAAGCAGACATTAACAGTACCATTCATTCAGAGACGGTGTAAGAATTTTACGTATGTTAAGCAACGTAATTCTCACAACCCTATGAGGTACACCAGGTGTTAGCAAACTACAGCCCACAGACAAAATCGAGTGTGCTCCTTTTTACAAAAACCCGTGAGCTAAAAATAGTTTATATATTTTTCAGTAGTTGGGGGAAATTGCTTTAGAAATTACATGACACGTGAAAATATAAAATTCAAATCTCAGTGTCCGCCGTTTTATTGAAACACAACCACACTCATTTATATCTGCACTGTCCACAGCCGCTCTCACCCATGGCGCAGAGTGGGTGGCAGCAACAGGGCTTCCCATGGGCTGCTCAGCACATGGGCAGCTTGGCGGTGTGGCCAGCACTCCGCATTTCGAGCACCACCGCACCGCTGTACTGCAGCGTTCATTTTATTTGTTTGCTTATCACCCGTGCACACTGAACATGTCAAAACAAGAAAAGTGAACTCTGAACATCAGTAACCATCAGGGAGATGCAAATCAAAACCACAAAGAGATATCACCTCGCACCTGTCAGAACTGGTACTTTTTTTTAAGATTTTATTTATTTTTAGAGAGAGAGGAAGGGAAGGAGAAAGAGAGGGAGAGAGACATCAATGTGTGGTTGCCTCTCACTCGCCCCCCACCCAGGACCTGGCCCGCAACCCAGGCATGTGCTCTGATCTGGAATCGAACTCACAACCCTTTGCTTCACTGTCGATTGTTCAGTCCACTGAGCCACACCAGTCAGGGCAGAATGGGTATTTCAGAAAGACAAGCAACACCCTGGCCTGTGTAGCTCAGTTGGTTGGAGTATCATACCATAAACCAAAAGGTCATGGGTTCGATTCCCAGTCAGGGCACATGCCTAGGTTGCAGGTTTGGTCTCCAGTCAGGGCACATGAGAGAAGCAACCAATCAATGTTTCTCTCTCACACCAATGTTTCTCTATCCGTCTCTTTCTTCCCCTCTCTCTAAGCATTAATACTCACCTTGGGTGAATATTAAAAAAAAAAATTTAAGACAATAAATAACAAGTGTTGGCGAGGATGTAAAGAAAAGGAAATCCCCCTGCATTGTTGGTGAGATTGTAAATTGGTGCAATCACTATGAAAAACAGTACAGAGGTTCCTCAAAAAATTAAGACTAGAACTACCATATGATCCAGCAATTCCTCTTCTGGGGATTTGCCTGAAGACTATGAAAACACTAATTTTAAAAGATACATGCACCCCTATGTTCACTGCATAATTATTTACAATAGTCAAGATATGGAAAAACCTAAGAGTCTGTCAATAGATAGATGGATAACATTGTGGGGCACATATACAATGGAATATTACTCAGCCATGAAAAAGAATGAAATCTTACCATTTGTGACAACATAGATAAACCTAGATGGTATTGTGTTAAGTGACATAAGTCAGACAGAACAGGACAAAAACCATATGATTTTACTCACATGAGGAATATATAACAAGAACTAACAAATGAATGAATAAAACAAAACAAAAACAAACTCCTAGATACAGAGAACAGAAGGGTAATTACCGCAGGGGAGGGGAAGTGGAGGCAAAATGGGTAGCGGAGGTCAAACACGCTACTCCCAGGAAGCAGACTGGCTGCGGGGCGGGGCGGGGCGGGGCGCGCAGACGCAGTAGCGTGCAGACATCAGTGATAATGCTGTGTATCTGAGACTCGCACAGGGCGCTATCAGCAGTTTTACCTCGATTTTAAAAAATAAATAAAAATTTTTTAAAGTTTTAAGTAAACTACGAATGTCAAGTTTTTAAGGCACAGTGGAGAGTGGGTTATTCTGTCATCAGATTGGATGGCAAAGACTGTTTGCTGCGCAGTCACGCCGCCACTGGGCGGCATCACCAGCCTAGTGCTGGTCACTGGCACTGTTCTCAGCACCTAGATTTCTTCACAAAAGTTAAAAGTAATAACAAGACAAACAAATCCAATTTCCAAGTGGGTTATTTGTACACCAAGCAAGGAAAGCTACTTACTGATTGTGACATATTTGTGTTTGACTGCAGCAGCAAGAAGTGTGCCCTGAGAAAATAAAGTTAATGCGATCAGCCTTGGGTGAAAGCAGTTGTCTTAAAACTTAAGGACACCCTCTAGGCCGCAGGGTGTCAAACTCATTTTCACTGGAGGCCACATCAGCCTCGTGGTTGCCTTCAAAGGGCCAACATAATTTTAGGACTGTGTAAATGTAACTACTCCTTAACAGTTAAGGAGCTGAAATTACATTCAGCCCTTTGAAGGCAACCGGGAGGCTGATGTGTCCCCCAGTGATAATGCATTTGATACCCTGCTCTAGGGGATGCTTGAATAAATCAAAGAGCATCCGCACACTTAAGAAAAAACTTAAGGACCCTGGCAGCAACCTTAATAGTCCATTCTGAATGATGCAAATGCTCTTAAGTAATTTTCCTTGGCTCCTGATGAATCCACAGATATTAGTGAAATTGCTCAATGGCTGTTTCTTCCAGGAGTCAGCACCTCCAGGCTGAGTGGGAAGTGACTGAAGAATCAGGCTCTACGCACAGTCTGCAAAGAACAACTAACAACTGCAGGCAAGAACATTTTCAAAGGCCCTGGCCAGTGTGGCTCAGTTTGTTAGAGTGCCGTCCCACAATTTGGCAAGTTCGATTCCCAGTCAGGGCACCTGCCTAGGTTGTAGGTTCAATCCCCGGTCCAGGCATGGTCCAGGCACACATCGCAGGCAGTCAGTTGATACTCTTTCTTGCATCCATGTCTCTCTCCTCCTTCCTCTCTCTAAAAAAGCAATGAAAAAATGTCCTTAGGTGAGGATTTAAAAAACAAGAACATTTTCAAAGTTCAGAAAATACTAGTTCAGTAGAACTTGAAGTGGGATCTGCTGATATGTGTTAGCATTGACGGTGGTAAACATATACTCAGAGCATGAAAAAATGTAAGTAAAAAATTGACAAAGCTTGTAAAAACATGAAGTGTTTAAAGTCTATGGTTTTTTCACTGTATTATTCATCAGCAAATACTTTGAGGAAAATATTTGCATGTCTCATCCATATTGAATGTCAAGAATGAATTTATTGCACTTAACTAGCATTAACAAATGCACATTTGCATTCAATTTTTTTAAAAGGTTTTTTTTTTTTATCCTCACCTGAAGACATGCTTATTGATTTTAGAGAGAGGGGAAGGGAGGAAGAGGGAGAGAAACATCAATTGGTTGCCTTTCATAGGCATCCCAACCAGGGACCGAACCAGCAATGTAGGCATGTGCCCTGACTGGGAAACGAACCCATGACCTTTCAGTTTGCAGGACGACACCCAACCAACTGAGCCACATCAGCCAGGGCATTTGCACTCAAATTTTGATGACAAGAAACCTTACTAATGACAAGAAACACTACTAATTTTGAACCTCAATTAAGCAAAATAGTATCCATTATTTTCATCAATATACCTGTTACGAAATTCTATATTCAATTACTATGATTACAGTTCGAACTCTACCTATTAAAAAAATTGTGAAAGTTGTTTTCTTGTATTTTCCTAGATTTTGACTCTCAACCCACAAAGTCTAAAAGTGACCATTACTACCTCCATTCTACACAGAGGAAAGGAAAGCAGAGGTCAAGCAGCTTGGCTGAGGTCTCGCGCCTAACGCACAGACAGGCAGGCTACCTTCAGACTGCATGGGCTTCCCCACAGATCCACGCAGCCTCTAACAACAGACAGAAGAACTGGCACCTGAGGCAGAACAAAAGTAGTGGCAGAAGCAGAAGATACTAAAGCACATGATAAAATCACGTTTGTAAAACCTGAACAAACTGTCTCAAAACACAACCAGTCACAGATAACAGGCTCAGATCCTGGCTGATGCGCTAACCGCGGTAAGAAAACAAGCACATGAAACTTGAAGACTCATCATTTCTGGACTGAAACTGGGTGAGGCCCCCACACATCATGACACAGGGCTTCTGGGCTGAACTGACCTGAAGAAACATCTGGATTTCCAGAAGGCTTGAGGTGCCCAGAATGCACTGATGATGGGCAGGGAAGAGTGCAATGCTGTTGCTTCCATGGCTGCTGGTGTTCGATTTTTTTACGGGCTGGTGGATACCCACAGATGCAGCTGTCATTTACCCCACTGTGGAAGAGTTCAATCATTCCTGACACACCTGCGGTGCCATAACTGCAGCCTTCCTAAGGATCAATGCAGTACGGAACGGACAAGTCCAAGGTAATAGCGACAGTGAAGGTTTCCTGCATGATACAGGCACTCGCATTTGGCTGCTCCTTGGTCTCATGTTGGCCTTTGGCTCTCTGATTGCATCCATGTGGATTCTCTTTGGAGGTTACCTCGCTAAAGAAAAGCCATAGCATAACCTGGAATTGCTGTATTTTCCCAAAATGTCATCTTTTTTTTATTTTTTAACCCTCACCCAAGGATATGTTTTACTGATTTTAGAGGGACAGGGGGGAGAGAGAAATATCACTTTAAGAGGGAAACATCCTGTGTGCACCCTGATTGGGACGATGCTCCAGCCAGCTGGGCCCCTTTACCTTTTTTGGAGGACTGGTTTTTAAGCTTGGCGGCACCGAAGGCCGCCAAGTGGCCTTCGACAGTGGAAGCACCTGATTTATTGCTGCTGCTGTACAGCAGCCCTGCCTGGTTTTTTGTTTTTTACTACTCACTCCCAGTGTTTTGGAATGTCATTCTTTTTTTTTCCCCCTTAAGATTTTATTTATTTATTTGTAGGGAGAAAGAGAGGGAGAGAAACAACGAGTGGTTGCCTCCCACGTACCCCTCACTGGGGACCTGGCCTGCAACCCAGGCATGTGCCCTGACTGGGAATCGAAACGGCGACCCTTTGCTTTGCAGTCTGGTGCTCGACCCACTAGGCCATGTCAGCCAGAGCTATAACTTTTTTTCTGAGTGTAGTCTCAGCTTAAATTTGTGATACTAAAATCATGACAAATCCCTATTTAAACAACAAAATTAATTGTGGTATATATTTCATTAACCCATAAAATGTTAAAGAAAATTACTTCATGAGTAATTCTATGAAGTTTTAGCATGGCATAACTTGTAAAAATAAAAGCAAATTACAAAAAGAAAAAAATTAATCATTTCTGGGAAAAATATCAAGACTTAAAAGTAAAAACCTGTATCAAAGGCATAAATTTAAGTCCCATGACTTTATAAGTAAGACTTCATTATTAAGAGACTTGGAGCCCTGGCTGGTGTGGCTCAGTGACTTGAGTGTCATCCTGCAAATCAAAGGGTCGCCAGTTCAATTCCCAGTCAGAGCACATGCCTGGGTTGCAGACCAGCTCCCCAGTGGGGGGTGTGAGATTGATGTTTCTCTCACACGTGAATGTTTCTCTCCCTCTCTTTCACCCTCCCTTCCCCTCTCTCTAAAAATAAATAAATAATATATTTTTTAAAAAGAGAGGGAGATTTGGAAAAGCAATTAAGTCTGAGGCCCTGAGCACATAGTCAATCAATAACCTAGACTCTGTCTCCAGCTAGTTTAAAGTGTCCTTTTTCATTTCAGAGTGGAAAGAACACAGAAAGTATAAAAACATAGTATCTAATAAATTTATTATAATCCTAAGTAGCAACAATAGAAATAATAAATTTAAATCTACATCATTAGCAATTTTGTAACCAGTTTAGTCCTAAGTCCTAGTTAATTTTGAAATCATGATTTGTGGTTTGACATCTACTTAAATCATACAAAACACTGAGAAGGCAGTATTAAGTTTTTCATTTTAATTAATATTCAGAATAAATTTTTATTAAATAAGTTTGCAATTAACAGTTAAGTATTCAGGAACAACTAATGTACTAAATTAATAAATTTTACTCTATTAGTTGTACAATGTAAATACTTAAGATTGTTGGTCGATAGTAAAAGAACATTGATTGTCCAATAAAGGTAAAGGATGAATGAACAGGACCTTAAACAGAGTGTTCTTAGTCGTGGATAATCCCCCACACACAATCTCCCTGGATATCAATGAGTTCATCCACTGATCGGCAGGTGGGCTGTCCATTTCCTGACACCCTGGCCAGCGACCCTAAAAATGCTGGCTTCCCGCCACAGCAGCAGAGACCCTCAGGACACACAGTGCTCACTCCCCACTAGGAATCCACTCTGTGGAGTAAGGCACACAGGTGCCAACACAGCTGGGCCAGCCTGGCTCTAGTCCCGCCAGCGGTGTCCGCACTGAGCATTGCAGCACTTGTAGAAGGTGGTCATCGGCTCGTCCGCAGAGCGGGTCTGAAGCTGCATGAAATAGGCACGAGGATGTTCACATTTAGGACATGGCTCTAGAAACAAGAAAAACAAACAAGTGACCCACAGAAGAAAATGATGTCTGTGACCAACATACCTCTCAGAAGTAGGTATTAGGTGAAAGGCGGCAAAGACCCTCCTCGCTTATCTAGTGTCCCCTGTACCGTGATTTAAGGTTACAAACAGTGGTCGCATCCCCAATATGCTCCCACACTGAGGGATCCAGGAGAGCTTGCAAACTCTTCTCCTCCCCTCCCTGGGTCCCACTTCTCCTCTCAAATCTGGTTGAAGACGGGTTGGAGTAAAAGGTGACTTATGGCTGCTGTGTGAATTACAGGCTCTACGCCCCACACACTCCCCTAATGAGCGCACCTCCACCACCTGCGCAATGCATGCCCTCTCATCTTCCCAGACAAGCTCCAACGGAGGACTAGCCCACTTACCCTTGTAGTCAGGGATGCATTTTGGCAGTTAGCGCCTCAGGCTGTTCTTACTAAGGTTCACTGCACCTCCCACACCTTCTCAGAGCGCCCCAAGGCACACATTTACCTTCAAAGTGATTTCACTGTAAGAAACTAACACTGCTCTTGATGGAAACACCTTCCCATTCTCAAACACCATTTTGAACATTTGGTACATAATTCATCTTTTAATGACAAAGTCTGCCACTGCTAAATTTTTAACATAGCAGATTGGGATGGTCTTCTACAGGGAAAGAGACAGTACTACTCATGACTTAGTTCCTCCTCCTCTCAATACTGGTTGCATCTAGGGCTCTTCTCTTTCTTCCATCACAACCATCTCTATCAGAAATGAATCAAGACTTGAAATAAACATTTATTTTACTAAGACTGCAGTTTAACGCTCTCTGATATTAACTTTTAAAACTCTGCATTAGAGCAAAAAGGCCATACTTTTCCTTAGACTGATTTGCATTATTACTCCTGCCATTGCTGCCATCACAGCTACCACCTGCTCAGTGCCCATTACCTGCCAAACACTGAATAGCTCACGTTGTGCTCTTCCTACCTGCAAGTATGGATTAGCCCCCAGGAGGTCAAGGAACCCGAGGTCATATCACAGTAAAAAGTCACCCTGAAACTAACTCAGGCATGCATAACTCCAAGGCTTGCTCCAACATCATTTCTGTAACAAATAAGTTATTAAAAAACAAATACACTTTCTATCTTTAGAAGCCCACTTCCTGTAAGTGGCCACAGATTCTGACACGGAGTGGCAGTCAGCAGCCTCCTGTTTTTTATCCACAACTCGGTAATAAAAAGAGTTTTCTGTTCCTACCTGCAGTAGAATCAACATTCTCCCAGGCAGCTGCTCCACCAAGCACATCATCCACTTCTTTCAGCTTTGGATACTTCCGATTTGTAACCTAACGAAAAATAACAAGACTTTCAACTCCCCAGGTCAGTGAACAGGACAGATCTGGGCAACCGAACCATACCTCCATACCTGCCCTCAAGAGTCTCCCCAGACTTCCTTCCTTCAACACTGACTGCAGTCGTACTAACCGCAAACAAGGACGTACATGACGGGAGAGCCTCCAAGAGGCTTGTGTTGCTAGGGCAAAGGAACACCTTTGTAGGTGCTCCTAAACCAGAGAAGCGAAAGCTCGGGGGAGAGGTTCGGTCCTGTGAACCCTTTAGCTTCCACTGAGTGCGCGGGGGAACTGCCGGGAGTTTCTGAACACGGGACGGTCTCGGATTGACTCAAAAGTTAACAGGACCACTCTGGTCGCTGTTGTGACCACAGCGTAGGGAGCACATGTGTGAGCCGCCAGCCCAAAGAGAGGTAACAACATAACCCAGAGTGACGGCGCAGGGAAGGGACACACGGATGGGTTCTAGGTGGACTTGAAGGTACAGCCGATCCGAAGCGGCCGGGAGAGAACAGGAGGATAGAGATGGACTCTGGGAATGAGGGGCGTGGAGCGCCGGGAAGCCTGTGGGTGGTGCCCGGCCCGACGCTGGGCTCCGGAACGCACCTTGCGAGTGATGTTGTGCACGTAGGGGCAGGTATTGCAGGCGAAACGGTGGCAGCGTTGTCCCTCTTCCACGATGAGCCCATTTCCGCAGCCCGGACAGAAGAGCAGCATGACAGATAACTTGCCCTGCAAGTCCCCGCAGTCCCTGCGGCCGTTCCGGTGCAGACGGTGCGTCTGGCCTGAACTAACCTTGGTCCGGGCCACCGCCCCCTCAGCCCACCAATAGATACGCCGATTCCGCGGTCCCAGCGAGCACTGCGGCACGCCATCTTGCACTTCTTATTGGTTCTGGCGGAAGCCCCACCCCTCGATGCTCTTCTGGCGGAACTGCGTGCTGCGTCCCCGGCAGTGCACGCCCAGCGTCGCTCTCGCGGGCTGCTGGTGCGTACAGTGCTCTTCGGACGTCAAGGCGCCCTGGAGGAGGCGGAGGCGGTGGCGGTGGCACCGCCTGAGGTGCAGGAGGATGAGGAGGATGAAGAGGAGGCCCTCCCGCACTCCGAGGCAGTGGACGTGTTCCAGGAAGGTCTAGCCATGGTGGTACAGGACCCACTCCTCTGCGATCTACCGATCCAGGTGTGCGCGGGCAAGGGACCGGGGTTGCTCCCCACTGAGCTGTGAGTAGGGGCGTGGACCGGCCCCCGGTGCTGATGGGGGCAGCGGCCCAAAGACCTCAGTAAGGCACCTCTGGGCGTAAACGAGAGTCTTAATCAGGACGGGCCTAGGATGGGGAAGCTTGGGCACGGAATTTAAAAGGGCGCCAAAAAACCCAGTTGGGAGGATACCTGACGTTTTAACACATAGGTTTGCAACTCAAAGTTGATGTAAAAAAGCCTATGGCAAACAGAATAATAAAGACACAGTCATTATTACTGGGTTTTCCCTTCGCAGTCTTCAGTATTAGTTTGTCCGTCATGGAGTTTTAGAGTTAACTACTATTTTCTTCACCTGCTGCAACCTTGTCCCGAGGCCCAGGCCTGGATCCTGGTTGGTTGTCAGGGGCTTTCAGACAGCTGACGAGCAGGGTTGTTTTCTCCTGCCCATCCCCTAGTGAGAGGATCCAAAGCTGTCCATTCTTCTTGCCTGTTTCTATGTTCCTTTCTTCCGAGCCTCTGTCCACTTTGGACTTTAAATAGAAAATGTGGTGGAGCATGAGACTGAGGTGCCGAAAAACTGGGAAGCTCCAATGTATAAGCGAGAATCCCTTCCCTTTCTTGTCCTTCCTAAAATATGGCACCACTTTTTGGACACTATCAGCTTGTTTTTCTCCGTTGTTGGGAGTGGTAAAGAGAACCAGGGCTCCCTTGGTTCTCTTTACCTCCAACCTTGGTTGTTTCTAGGTTACTTTGGAAGAGGTCAATTCCCAAATAGCCCTGGAATATGGCCAAGCAATGACAGTCCGAGTGTGCAAGATGGATGGGGAAGTCATGCGTAAGTGCTGCTCATCTCCCTTCAGGCCATGCAGGCTGAGCTTTCACAGGGGCTGGTCCGTGGGATGCCAAGAGGCCGTGCCCAGGGGGTTGGGGGCAACCACAAGCCCACCCTGCCCGAACTTGAGCCTCAGTCAGAAACAAAGCTTGACAGGGCTTCTGGGTTCCTCTCTTGCCATCCAAGGCTGTGGCTATAAAATCTTCTCTTATTTGTCCCTTGTTGCAGCTGTGGTTGTAGTACAGAATGCCACGGTCCTGGATCTGAAGAAGGCCATCCAGAGATATGTGCAGCTCAGGCAGGAGCGTGAAGGGGGCATTCAGCACATCAGCTGGTGAGTGAGGCATACCTCCTTGCAGCCCTTCCCGGGAGTTGGTGTGGGACTCTACAGAAACCCCTGCTGGACATGTGCTTTTAACCACCTGGTCTCAGCTAGAAAGTACTGACAAGTGATGAGCTCCCTGTCACCATCCTTTGGATCCTTCAGTCAGGGCGGTGCTTCTGCGCCTAGGGGTTATGCACCGTGAGCCCTTCTCACACCCAGCCTCTGTATCCCAGCTGCCCGGCTGCCCATGCTCAAGGTTTACCTGAATCCCTATCTTACAGGTCCTATGTGTGGAGAACGTACCATCTAACTTCTGCAGGAGAAAAACTCACAGAGGACAGGAAGAAGCTCCGAGAGTAAGTTCAGGCCACATCTGGAGCTTCAGGGAGGCAGGCGGACTATGCCCTCCGGTTTCACATGCTCTGCCAGAGGGCTGGGTCCTCCCAGCCGGCTCTGCAGTCAGTTCCTGGAAATTTGAGACCAGGAGAGTCCCTGGCTAGACCGATGTCCTCCTGCTGGGGGCTCTCCCTACTTGGAGAATGGGAGGCAGAGGAGCAGTGAGAGGCCTCCTGTTTCTTACCAGTGGCGGTTCAGGGCTACATAGAGCCCGGAAGAAAGGAGAAAGAGTGCGTGGAGGCAAAAGGCTGCCGGCTGGCACAGTGTGCGTCTATGGGAGGATGGCCACTGGGCCTCCTTGCCTTCCCAGACAGCACACTCTTCCCCCCGTTCCTTCTTGGTTTCTCACAAGCCTCAGGTGAGGCATCACAGACATAACTGTCTATAGATTGGATATTTGACATTTTTCCTTCTCTTTCAGTTATGGTATCCGGAATCGGGATGAGGTATCCTTCATCAAAAAACTGAGGCAAAAATGAACCTCCAAGCAGGACAACTGTGTGCTGGTGGCCAGGCTTCTCCCTGGCAGGAAGAAGCCTTGGGTCACTGTCCCCTATCCGCAGAAGAGGTAGACTCACCAGCTGTGGACAGCTGGAACTGCCAGAGTGAACTCTGGGCCCTCGGGAGTAGGACTGGGTGAGCCCATGCTGAAGACCTGAACTTGACCCCTCCCTGACCCAAACACCATATTTCATGGCGGATCCCGCAGGACTGCGGGCATGGCCTCGTGTACAGAATAAATCTCTCTGCCACCTAGAAAAATCAAAAAGTCACAGTACCAGGGCACAGGGGCCCGGCGCAGCCCCCATCATGGGGGAGGCAGGGTGCAGAGAATGGTGCAGGTGAGTCCTAAAGGTCTAAGATGCCACAGGAGCCTGTGGCTGTGATCTCTACAGCAGGCAGGAAATAAAGCAACTGGCTTTCTGTCTCTGCTTGTGGAGAAGCAAGAGCACAGCCATGCACAGGGCCCACCTACCTCAGTACCTTCCCCCGGCTCCGGCTCCTGGGATGGATGGTAGGTAGCCTGGTGCTGAAGCAGCAGCTGCTGGCTGGCCTGATGGGGGCACTTCCAAGTGTGCAGGGGAACATGTGACACCTTACCCATGGGTCTGTATCTATGGCTATCAGTCACTCTAAGGAAGGGGAGCAGGTGGGTCCACCTGATTTAGGGACTTCACTGGGGGGAGGTGCTTGGACACTTTCTGTCAGAAAGGAGGAGACAGCTCAGGTCAAGTTGGTGGCAGCTAAAACGCTCCCAGTCCATTTATTGGCCACATGAGGTGGTCGTCAAAAAACTAGTTAGAAGGTAATCACAGGAACTAGTGTAATAAATGCCCAGAAGTACAAGAGGTTCAACAGGAGTAAACAAGGCACAAGAGGCCTGTGTCCGGGAACAGGCAGGATGCCCACAGGGCTCCCTTGACAAGACCCCCTGGCCTGTGAGGCTTGGGGTGGGTGGTCCACCTGGCCCCAGCCTGCTGCAGGCGTGTGGCCCTGCCGCCCCCCAGCTCAGTGGAGCTGGGCGTCCAGCTCATACTTCTCACAGAACTTGTCAGTGAAAGGGATGCAGGTGAGGAACTCGCACCACTCACAGCGCACAGGGTAGAAGTAGAAGAGGACCACCAGGCCAGCCAGGAGTCCCAGGAAGACCACCTGAAAGACGATGATCTGGCAGCGTTTACGGTACAGGTCAAACTTGCCGAAGCTGATGTAGGGCAGGAAGGCAAAGGAGAGGAAGAGGCCACTGACAAAGCCGGAGATATGCGCAAAGTTGTCGATCCAGGGCAGCAGCCCAAAGGTGAAGAGGAAGAGTACCACCGCCAACAGCTTGAAGAAGGCACGCCAGGGCCGAGCCAGAATCTGCCAGCTCTGAAAGAGCTCCACGAAGAGGCACGCCAGGATGCCGAACTGCGAGCCAGCCGGGCCCACCTGTGCAGGCAGCAGGGGTGCTGAGCAGGGCCCCTGGACCCGCAGCCGCCCCACCTCTCCTGGCCCAGAACACAGCAGGTTGGAGGGGCCAAATGGAGATGTTCCCAGGCTTGAACTTGGGGCAGTCTTACCTCTGCCCGGTATGGCAGGAATATGGCACTGGCTAGGTTACCGGTGACACCACTCAACAGGTAGATGATGGCTATGCGGTGCCAGCCTGCTAGCTTCTCCAGGTCCCTCAGCACAGTCATCTGGAAGCAGACGGACACCAGGCAGTGCAGGATGCTGTGAGGTGGGGGGGAGGGGCACTCAGCAGGGAGGGCCACCCCCTCACCAGCCACTCCTAGGGATCCCTGAGACCACCCAGCCCTGCTCAGCCTGATGTGTCACTTGCCCAGCGTGCAGGAAGAGGGACAGCCAGAGGCGGTAGAACTGGTCGGGGACCTCGGGGTTGAGGAAGGGCAGGAGCCCGCACACGTCGTCCATGCAGTGCACCTGCACAGAGTAGCCTGTCAGTGCCTGCCGTGAGGGGCTGGGGGGACACACACCTGGACACCTACCTGAGAGCAGAGTGTGGCCTCCTCGTGGAAGTAGCCCCTCATGAAGTCACAGTACTCCCGGGAGGTGATCTCGCACCTGGAAGGTCGAGTCAGGGTGGGGAAGCCTCGCGGCGGGGGGGGTAGCCAGAGCCCAGGGGCAGAGGTCCCTGGTCACACCACACAAGCCCGGGTCTCAGCCCCACTCCCCTGTCTTTGTTGGCCCTGGAGAAGCCTGGACCCTCTTACCCCACACCCTTGCTATCTTGTGTGATTCCAGGACTCAGCAGAAGGGCAGGCCCCCAGCTCTGCATGCAGGCACACCCACCTGCCCTTGGTGCCGATACAGCAGGGCCGGCCTGTGATGACGCAGTCCATGTGGGGGTGGTTAGTGTGGTTCCCCGCGCTGTTTTTGGTGCATATCTGGGTCACAAATGGGGCGAGTTGGATAGAGGCCTCCAACCCTGGGTCCACACTGTGCTTTGGGGATTGGGGCAAAGGTGGACAGGCTCCTACAGTAGAAAATAGGCCTTGACTTCAAGCAAGCTACTGCATCCTAAGCCTCAGTTTCCCCATCTGTCAAGTTGAAATCATGTCATCTGACCTCCCAAGTCTATGTGGTTCTGGCTACATGTTCAGAGAGGCAGGTGTTGGTGGAAGGATTGGCTAGGCCAAGACCAAAGGCATTACATCAGAAGACAGGGTGGTCCCACAATGGGGACCTCCTGGCCTCATAAATGGGTGATGTGTGGACTCCTCCCCCACATGATACAGATGACTCCCCAACCCCAGCAATCTATCCCAGCTCACCGGCCACTTGGTGATGTCATCTGGCCACTCATGGGGGTCCTCAGAGGAGGGCTCATCACACACCCTGGGAGAGCCCAGGAGGCGGTCAGACCCTGCTTCATGCCCTTGTTAACCTTCCACCCAACCCCCCAGGGGAGCAGCTGCGCCCTCTCCCCACTGCTCAGGGAGGTAGGGATGGGGCCAGCAGGACTGACCTGGGGTCCTGGTGACAGACAGAACCGAACTGCCGCTTGTGGCCAGCAAGGTCCGGGACGCTGGGATGGAAAGGCCACTTCACCCACACGGCCAGCGTGGACTGTGGGAGACAGGGTCAACCTCAGCGCCTCCCCTCAGCCAGCACAGTCTCCGAAAGGCAGGAGTGGAAAGCCAGACTCCAAGATCCTCCTGAGCCCACAACCCAAAATCTATCCATTCACACACTGGGAATGCGTTGTGTGTGTGGGGGGGGGGGGGGGGGGGGGGGGGGGGGGGGGGGGGGGGGAGGGGCGGGGGCGGTGAGTCTTTAGAAGCTCAAGAATGTAATTCGTATTAGTGTAAAATTAAAAACCACCTGTGCCCAAAGCTAGGACCCAGTATAAATGCTGGCGCTCCTCATAAAATGAGCTAACAAAAACTTCGATGAATCTTTTTCTTTTGTAGTTGTTCAGCTGAAAAAATAAAGCAACACCACTTCCGTAAACTTAAGACATGCACAAAAACGACACAGCACGCCCAAGTCAGAGACGTCACACGACTCCCTGACGGTGTCTGTGGGGCCAGACGGAGGGGTTCGGAGTGGAAAGCGGTGACCCTTATGCGAGGGCCCCCGCATGACGGGAAGGTGCACCGCGCCATGATCCAGGGGGACAACTCAACCAGCGCCAGCCAGAGTCGCAACATGGCCACAACCACACGGCGCAGATCTGCGGGGCATGCGCTGCGGGCAGGGGCGCGCACCGAGCACTCCTCTGCCGATGTCTGCACGCAGCCCGACCGGTCATTGCGCACACAGCAGGCGGAGTGCTTCTCCCGCTCCCGCGCAGCAAGGATGAAACTGTGCACCTGTGGGTCCTGGCGCATGCAGGGCGAGAACTTGGCACCCAGGTGAATGAGAGCCTCCTACAGGGAACGGAATGTGCAGCTGAAGCCCTGGTCAGCTGGCGGCCCAGAGTCCTGCCCCACCCACCCTGCCAGGCTCCTCCCTCACCGAGCTGGGCCCGATCCAGAAGTTCTCTTGCTGCACGTACTTGACATTCTCATATACCCCACGGTTCCGCAGCACCTGGGAAGTTGGGGGGGCAAGATCAGAAGGAGCCCACTCAGGCCATCTTCTTCCAGGGTGGGCAGGAGGGAGTCCAGAGCCCAGACTTCGCTCTCTAGGCCCAGAGACGGCGCTGGGGCTCACCGAGTCCACAGTCTCATGCTGCGAGAAGCCCACAGGTGCGATGCCGTAGATGCACACGGCCAGAATGGTGACCAGTGAGTGCACAAAGGTGAGCCAGTAGGTGAAGAAGGGCCTGCGGGGCGGAACGTCAGCAGAGGCAGGGAAGGTGGCATCTCCAACCCGAAGCCCCCACCCCAATGCACAGTCTCGCCTGCCACAAGCCACAGCCCCTCCGTGCCCACCTGTGGTCATCCATGTCTTCGATCTGGCGTTTGACATAGCTGTCGATCCGCTTGCGGTAGGTGCGGTTGGTTAGCCGTCCTACCATGCCCAGCCCATAAGGCCTCTTCTCCCGGGCAAAGAACCTGCGCACTGGCATAGCGATACGCTGGCCCCTCCGCTGCCCCACCGTGCTCACCACCTCCTGACGCAGCCGTACCCTGGGCTGCAGGGCCACGGGGCCACCCTCCTTCTGCTTCCGCCAGCCACGTTCCAGGGGCCTAGGGGAAAGAGGCATGGTCACCTCCAATGCCAGACCCCCATCCTGCTGCAGTCTGGCCCAGGCAGGCCCAGGACAACCTTCTGTCTCTGTCTTGCTCCCACGTAGTAGTGAAGACTCTGTGCACCCTCCTCCTTACATGTAAAGGGCAATCCTGAGCCTCTCCAAAGATGGCAGGAAGGTGGGACCAGGTCTGTGACAGTTCCCTGGCCTCCCTGCTGAATTCTGTCCAGCCTCAGGGCTCTGGGACTTTGCTTCTGTTCCACAGGTGGACAGCTGAGACTTGAATGGAGCCCAGCCCTGGGTCATCCAGCCACAGTAGCCAAGGGGACCCCTTCCCTCAGCCCTCCTGGGCATCCTGCCTAGGCCCCACTGCTCCTGACCTCTGCCCACAACCCCGACTGCCCGCCCCCCCACACCGCTCCCACACACAGCATCAGGTGGCTTCGCTCCAGCTCTGTGCGGTCCAGGGCCCCCCCTGTCATGTCCGCCTGGTCTGGGGCTTTCTCCCAGTCCTTGAGCGCTGCCTCCGATGGGGACTCGAACACCTCATCTGGGTATGTGGACAGCTCCTCATGAAGGACACCTTCCTGAGCAAACACGCACGGTCAGGGTGGAACACATAGGTGGAGGGGTCCAGGGGGACACCCCTGAGCTCTTACCCGGGCAAAGAAGGAGGTGTCCAGCTCATCAGGGAAGTCAGCTGTGTCCTCCTCCAGGAAGCTGGCAGGAGTGAAGCTTCGGCGCTGCACCCGGCGCAATGTGCCATCCCTAACCGAGCGACCCTGCCAGCGAGGGGGTGAGCATGTGGCATGCTACCAGGTCAGCCCCACCCCCAGCCCAGCCCCTGAACCCACCTTCACCAGTGCTGCAGCTGCCCGGAAGCTCATCTTGGCCACAGACTCACGCTTGCGCCGCCGTGGAAGCCGGTTGAAACCCGAGCGGGAGCTGGAGAAGGAGCAGAGGGAGGCAGCGCCCGGAGTGACGGGCGTGTGCGGGGTACTCAGGCCATCGGCGGTGTCATCCGCCATGCGGAAGGCCCGGCCCCGGGCCAGGGGGTCTATGATCTGGCGGAGGGGAGGAGACGCAGGAGTCGGGGGGCTGGGTCATCACCCCAAAGGCTCCTTCCCCACCCCAGCCCCACTGTGGAGAACACAGCTGCTGCTGCTCCCACACTCCAGTGGGTACCTGGACAGCTGTGGGTACCCCCCCCCACTGCACCCAGAGGGGTTCCTCTCCCCGCCTGTAGTGCCTGCACACTGCTCTTCGCACTGGGATGCTCTCCCATCCAGAGCTGGCCCCATGGTACAATCCCAGGAACCTGTCCCATTCCCCAAGCCTCCCTTCCCAGAAAGTATCTTAGGTATTTTTATGGGACCATCCAACCACCATCCCAGACCATGAGCTTCAAGGAACCTCCTCTGCTCAGGTTGGCAGTGTCCCCAGCCCCAGCCCAGGGGAGCAGAGTGAGAGGCCTTTGGGAGGCAGTGGGGGGCAGGCACACCTTTTGCATGCCCAGCTGACACGGTCCGACATACAGCGGTGGGGGCGTCTCCGTGCTGGTCAGTGACGCATTGTCCTGGCTAGGCAGGTCTAGCTCCCGGATGACCTGCGGCTTCAGCTTCCCATAGCGCTGGCTGCAGTGACGAATGCTCTTGCGCTGCCACTTCTGGGTGCTGTCACTGTCCTTGCTCACTCCAAACCAGTCAGCTGTGCCCCTGCCATGGGAGGGACTCAACAAGGGGAAGCAGATCTCTCCCCTCCCCATTGGGGGCCTCACAGGCCTCCCACCTAGGTAGCATGCTCCCCGCCAGGCCTCCGTCACTCCAGGGTCTGGGGTCTAGCTGAGCTGGGTCCAGTGAAGAGGATGAGTGGGTCCCAGCCTGGCTGCCCCCTAAACAACTAGCCAACTCCAAATTCCACTACAGCCGCAGATAACAGGCCTTGTCCAGGTGAGTATCTTACCCAGGCCCCACCCCCCACCCCTGAGAAGGGGGTTTATGAGGAGACACTGCGTCCAGAGACAGTGCTCAGAACTCCACCCTTAGGTCATCCAGGGAGAGCTGAGCCCTGGGCAGCAGCTTGACCTTGGATGCCACAGGACTCCAGCAACAGGCACCTCAAGCCCAGGCAGGTTGCCCACAGCCCTCGGACATGCAAGCGAAAACACCGCCAGCACCTGCCAGCAGGCACCCCAGGGAATGCAAACCAGGCTGCCAGCTCCCAAGAGGCCCTAAGCCATGCACACACCAGTTGATGCTAACTCACTCACATCCTGCCCATGGTACCTGAGCAGGGACCGGGAGAGAGACCAGCGCTGCGGGAGGGCCCTGCGGGCAGCAGGGGAGCCCAAGAGGGGCAGAGTGTGGACGTGCCCAAAGCGTACCTGCCGGCTGTTCAGGAGCCAGAGCATTGGGGTGGGGGAGACAGAGAAGAAGAGAGCAAGTGCTGGGGGCAGCAGAGAAGGGTGGTAGGTGAGAGGAGTCAGTCCCCAGCGCAGGAGAAGGCAAGGGCGACACAGGGAACGAGACTGAAGAGACAGCCAAGAGAGGAGGGGCTCCTGCCCCATTCCCAGCCTCACTATCTGAAGGGGATCCTGTGTGCCTGCCTCTGTCCCACCAGCCCCCAGCCCTCGACCCGTGGAGCAGCCCAGGCAGAGTGCCGTACCTGCGGATGGTCTGTGTGATGGATGCCTGGCGCTGCAGCACCGGCCGGCGGGGCTCATGGTAAGGCGAAGGGATGTGGGCCGTCTCAGCCGGCATACTCACACTCCGCAAGAAAGCCTGGCGTCTCAGGGGCTGGGCAATGGGGTCATAGTGAGGGGGCTGGACAGGAAGTACCCACAGCCCATGCTGGCCAGGGCCTACCTGCAGGAAGCTGGGTTCCTCTGCCACAGGGGGCACCACAGCAGGAATGTCCAACTTCAGCCAGGGTGGCTTCTTACGCTGCAGGCTGCTGGTGCTGTCCCTGCGGGCCTCGCTCATGGTTCCAGGTGCGCCAGTGCAGGCCTGGGAGGCGGAGGTGTTATTCACTTACACGCTGACAGATGCCCAAAGCTCCCTGGGCCCAGACCCGGGAGAAAGGATAGCCCTAACCGGTGTGGTCCCAGCTCCCGCTGATGAAGCCCCAGGAGCTCAACGCGGACATGTACGGTCCCTGCCGTGTTCACCCCGACACGCCTCGCGGGGCCACACCAGGCCCACACACGATGTAAATTTACGTGACAGGTGTCAGAGCAGCTACTGGGAGCCAGTCCTCAGTGCTTGGGACACGTAGGTACAGAAACAGAGAAACCAAAACCAGACAAATCCCTGCCTTCCTGGAGTTAACAGTCCACACACACAATAACCTGCAAGTAAGCAGATAACACTGTGTTAGAAGATGTGAAGTGTGATAGGCACAAAATCAGCACATTGCTGTTGCCAGGGGCAGTGATGCCTCCCTTTGAGGTGACACCTGAGCAAAGGCTCGAAGGAGGAGATCAAGTTAGCAAGGCTGGGGCTGGAGGGTTGTTCCTGGCACCGGAAACTGCCAGAGCAGAGGTCTGGGTGAGCACGGGGCCCCAGGCAGGCTGAGGAGCTCACCGCAGTCTGTGCACAGTGCAAGCCTCAGCCTGTGCCCTCTTAACCACCATGCCGTCTCTCCCAGACACAGAAGGCCCCTACATCCACAACTGGGCTGTGTGAAGGCTCCGTGTCACGGAGGAGTGGGCCCCGTGTCTTCCCAGCGTCTGAGAGCTGCTGCTGCAACAGCGCCTCCCGAAACCCACCTGTGCCCTCACGACGGCGCAGATGCTTTCATGACCACCAGGGGGTGCCATGCACCCAGAAAGAGCAGCAGAGCAGCTTAGCTGCGGCAGGGCTGCCTGTCCAGCCCCAAACCTAAGCATGTGAAACCCAATCCCAAATCTATCACTTAGGCGCAGAGTAAGGGCCCAGGACCCACAGCAGAGAGGGAGACCAGGGTTTGACTTGAGCCACCACTGCCTGGCCATGGCACTGTGCAGCAAAGGTCATGTGACCATGGCTTACTTGGCATTCCGTTTCCCTCCTTACAAAGGCACCACTTTCAGGACAGGTCTGGATCCCCTTTCCCAAAGAAGGGCCACAAAGGACCTGAAAACAGGATCCAAGGATTGGGAGGGTTCCCTGAGCACAGATACCACGGGAGTGGCCAACCAATACTCAGGGCAGAGACCCCAAAATTCCTCAGCCTCCTCAAAGAGATTCAGATCCCGACAGGTCTGTAACCCACCTACCAACACCCCTAGAAACAGCTTCCACTTCTGAGCCTCCCTCCCAGCTGCTCAGAGTAAATACACAGAAGGCCCCTCCCATACCTTAGAAACAAGGAAACTGAGGCCTGGAGAGGCTTGACTTGCCCAAAGTCGCACATTCAGGGCAGCATAACCGAGGACAGGCCTGGGACACTGCTCACGGCTCCTACTGCTCTTACAGCCCCAGGATGGGCCAGGACCCGGCTCAGGGCAACTCCGGCTCTGCACTGGCTGGGACTACTGCCCAAGGAAGGCATCTGCTCCCACTCCGACACAGCCCAGGGAGGGCACAGAGTGCTGGGTAGAGCTCCTCCTGCCCCTACGCAAACCAGGGACAGGTCCAGGACAGTTCTCACAGCTGCCACTGGGACTATATAGACCAAAAACAGCCCTGGACGCTGAGCACAGCTCCTCCTGGCCCTCTGTCGACTGGGGGCCGGGCCAGGCTGTGGCCGGCAGCCCCTACCGGCCTTACACCCAACAGGGCGCACCACTGAGTACCATGTACAGCTCCTCCTGGCTCTACAATAACCAGGGCCAGGGCCAGTGCACTGCTCACAGATCCTATCACCCCTACAGTGACATTACTCATCACTTATACTCTGCCTGGCCCTGCACCAATTAGGGACTGTCCCCAGGCCCTGCTCACAGCTCCCACTTGCGCTACACCAACCAGGCACACACTCGGTGGGAAGGAGTACTTCAGGGATGCCTTCTCCCAGCTCTTACTCCATCCCTCATGGTCCTACCTCTTCTCTGAGCTGACTGTACACCCAGGGGTCTCTCCATTCAGGTAGCCCCCTCAGAGCCAAGCCCCTATCCCCTCCCTTCTGGTGTGATCTCAGGACGAGGGCTGAAGGCAGCATTTGCTCGTACATCACTGGGAATCCCTTCTGGGCACCTACCCAAGCTGATCCCCACAATGTGGGATCCGACAAAGGGGTCCCTGCAGAGGGACAAAGGCAAGGCAGGTCTGGTGGGAGGCAGTGAGCGACATGAATCCTCCTGAAAATGGGTCTCCCAGGGGCCTGAACCAGGAGAGCAGCCCTGGTCCAGCTCATGTCACAAGTCCAACCCACGCCTGTGTGCTCCCTGGTGTGCTCAGCACCCCCAGCCCTCCCCTCACAGATCATGTGGCCTTTAAGATCCCCCTGCTGGTAAGGAAGTGACTGGGAAGGGCAGCCTTGGATCTCAGGCACTAGTGGTGGAATTTCGGACAGCACCGGGCACGTTGGGAAGACAGCCGGGGATCAGACAGGGGCGCCCAGAACCTGCAGTGCTGACAGCACCCCATGTGCCCTCCAAGCCACGGCCTGCCAGGTGGTGATTCAGGCCACCTGCACCCCGAGACTGTGCTGGACCCTGTGGGGCCTTATGGGTGAGAAACCAGACAGGATGGGAACCCCCTTAGCGTTTCAGATGGGGCGGCTGTGCTGCCTGCAGCCTGTGCCTGCCATCCGGCCACCCGGTGCCCATGTAGCCTCGGTGTTCTCGCCTGAGAAGCGAGCCAGTGCTTCTGGTGGAGTCGCTGTGAGGTCCAGAGAGGTACAGGGCCCAGAGTGGCACCTGGGGCCACTGCTGGGAATCTGCAGCCTGCGGGCTGGGGGGCTGGCCTCTCCACGCACCTCCCTCTGCAAACCCCTCATGCCTAGGTGATATTAGCTAGTTCCCCGCACAGCAGTACAAGGAATCTGCCAGCTGATTGGTCAGCTCCCCCCACCACACACATACATGACTTTCCAGGGCTCCCACTGCCCACCCCACCCCTGGCTCTCTTGGCCCTGGATTCCACTAGCACAGCTCAGGAATTCACCCACGTGTGTGCTGCCCCCTCACTGCCAGGCCCACCGTGCTCCAGAACCACTGCCAGGGAAACACCAACCACTTTGGAGCACAGGCTAGCAGATCCTGGTAGTCCCCATGATCTTGGTAATGGGGGATTCCTGGAGATGACCCTTTAGTTGGGTCTGGAAGAGGAGCCGACTGTATGATCATGTCGGGCAGGAACAGCACAACCAAGGAGGGGGAAGCAGGTGGTCAGCACGCATGGGCAACCGAGCAGCTCCCACTCCCCACAGGCCCAGGCCTGAGGTCTGTCCAGGAACACAGGACCATGCAGCTCATGATGCGGCACCAGCTCCCTGCCTGTGTACTCAGACCGCCTGGGTCCCTCACCTCCACCCAAACCCCTCCTGTGTTTAGGGCAGAGGCAGGAGGGAGCTCTGTAGCCCACGCAGCTCCAGGACACCCAGCCTGTCCTCCCCCTGTGTGCCCAGTTCCCCATCTGGGCCTCAAGTGAGTGGGATTCACAAGGAGGGCTCCACCCCAGCACCCAAGGATGTGGGGGAGGGGCGGGCCCAAGTGGGACAAAGAGTCTGGACTGGGGAGGGTGCAGCGCCTGTCCAGAGGACACAGTGGCTCAGTGTCCAGGCCTCCCCTGGGCGTACAGTGGGCTCTTGTTCCCAGACAGCCCCTCATGGTGGAAATCCCAACAGCATCTCCTCTCTGCTGACCCCTTGGTGCAGGGAGAAACCACAGCCCGACTGCCCAGGGTCATACAGCATCTGAGTCACTCTGGCAACATCGTGGCTGCCCACCCAGGGACCGGCCCATCAGGAGACTCCTAAAGGAGCATCTGGAAGTAAAGTGAGAATTGCTGACAAAGCAAATGCCAAGGGTGGGGACTCAGACCAGCAGGGGGACACAAAATGACACTGCTCCCCAGGTGTCTAAACAGCTCAGGACGACTGTGGAGCAAGACGAGCTGAGGTTGGAGAAGAAGGCCCCGCAGAGCCACAGGACCCCTGGGGCTGCTTTAAGCGGCAGTGAGAGTGTGGGAGCTGCTGCAGCCATCAGGGAGAAGGGCAAGGGGGCGCAGGGGGAGGGTCCCACTCTGGGGTTGACTGAGGACACTTCAGGCCAGAATTGTACAAGGGTGCAGGTGGGGCCAGGACGCAGGAGCCAGGGTAGGAGGCCAGGGGCCACAGCAGTTCCTGCCGCGCGGTGCATGCTGAAGAAGCACAGAGGCTGACGCTGCCTGCCGGCTCTGGGAAGCAGCTTAAGCAAGGTAGCCAAGGAAGGGCAGCCAGCCCAGGGGTAAGAAGGCCCAAGAGCGTGTGCCATGAGCAGAGGCTGTGGGGGATACTGGGGACGGAAACCTTCAGAGATGCCCTGTTTGGGAAGTTGGGCCAAGAGGCAGGAGGAGGCTGGGGAGAGGTCCTGGCCTGCCCGGGCCTGGCCAGCGGCCACGGCTGGTATGAAGCCGGATCCCCAGGTGTGAGCAGAGCCACCACTGCGCCCAGGCCTCCCGCACACTTGCAGGACCATTCTGGCAGGGGCAGCCAGAGACCAAGTGGACAGCCCAACCCCAGGACCAGGCCTGCCAAGCATGGGCTCCCTGCCTTGCCCAGCCCAGGGGACCGCCCACCACTGAGGTCAGCTGGAGCACGGGCCCCGCCCCAGGATGTTTGCCCCAACGTGTCCCCAGCTCACCTGAGCATGGTCCCAGAAGCCAGCTCCTCCAACCACCCCACTAGAGCCCTGATCTCTGACCCTCAGTCTTCTGTTTGACCCCTAATCTAAAGCCCAACCCAGATCTTCCATGGGAGGGGGGATCATCAGCCGTCTGGCAGCCCAGAATCCAATCCTTCTCCATCACACACTGCTGGACGGTAAAGCAGAAGTCACCTATCTAGGCTTCTTAGCCTCACCTGCAAATGGCATTGTACTGGGAGGAATACAGGCCAGGCCCTCAACCCTCCACAACCCTCTTCAACCCTCCACAACCCTCTTCAACCCTCCACAACCCTCCTCAACCCTCCACAACCCTCCTCAACCCTCCTCAATCCTCAGAGGGAAGCTGGGCAGATCTGAGACCTGGCCAATGACCTGCATGGTGCCCTTTACCCATCAGAAGGTCACATCAAGTCCCTGCCTCCCCATGTCACCCACCACCGCCGAGGGGCCTGCAGAGGGCCTATAACAGAACAACAGAGTCTTCTTGCTGGAGGAGGCCCCAAAGGCACGGGGACTTGACCTGTGAGGGCGGCGCACAGGGTAGGAAACTGAGAGCCGAGTAGGAGGCACTGTCCAAAGGCCTGGCAGGTGCCCAAGGGTTATCAATGGCCAGAATTAAAGCCCCTAACCCCGCTGGGTCTGACAAAGCAGACATACCCCGGGGCGTGGGAGCCCCAAGACAATCTGTCCATGCCACAGTCAGCGAGGGGTAGGGGCAGGGACTTAGCTACAGCAGATTGTGGGGGTGACAATCTGGAGTCTAGCTGCATCTCAGGAGTAAGGTGGTAGCAGCCCCTCAAACTGCAGAGGAAAGAAGACCATATCCCATCAGCATGTCTAGTCACCAGGCAGAGCCCCCCTAAGTGCCCCTAACTGACTCTGCACATGTACCGCTGGTACCCGGACACCCTCGGGGCTTAGCAACACCCTCCTAGAACACATCAGCTGCTGGATAGTGCTGGCGAGGCCCCACGGGGAACTCAATTCCCTGATGTCTGCTATCAGAGCAGACATGGCTTCAGTCATCATAACCCTGACACACCTGCCTCACACCGAAGACCCCTGGCTGACCGCCGAACTATCACAAGCCTTGGGAGAGGTTCTCTGCGCCCATCTTACAGATGAGGACTCAGGCTCAGAGAGGACAGACACTGCCTGAGGTCACTGAGTCTCCAAGGGGATTTAAAGCCTTGGGCCATGTCTGTCCGGAGCTGGGGTGAAACGGACCCATGGTAAGGGGCAGGCCCCTGGGTTCCTCAGGCTGTGGAGGGCTGTTGGGCCCCTCTGGACCCTCCCTCCACCCTCTCCGACCCAGAGCATCTCGGTTCAGGGCGAGGGAGTCACCCTCAAACACACCCAGCACAGAAAATTAGGCAGAAGCTGAGGAATCTGATCCTTGGACAGAAAGTTGATCCTGTCACAGACACCAGCGTGGGGAAACTGGAGCCAGCACCAAGGAGCCCCTCACATCCGGGGAGAGCACCAGTGGAGGTGGGGGGTGCCACCCTGAGCAGCGGTTGGAGCTGAGAAGACCCTAAGAGGGCCCTGAAAGGCGGGGGAGACCTGGGTGATTCTGAACCAAGGGTGCCCCTCGAATGGGAGCTCCCAAAGGCAGGGGTCTGTCTGGCCAGCACAGTGATGCAGAGTGAGGGGTACTGGACACAGCAACACCCCAGCTCTGCTGCCCTGGGTCATCATTCTGTGCAACGGGAGGCGGCTCAGCCAATGGAGGCTGCTTAAAGGGGTGACACCTTCGATCTGGGGCCACTTGACTCCTGTGCCCCCCTATTAGCCCCTGTCCAGTTCTCAGGCAAAAGGACCCAGATTGCCCAGAATGACTCTTGGTGGCAGAGGTCTCAGCCTCAGGAAACCCTCCCACCCCAGCCAGCTACTTGGTTCCCTAGGTTTCTCTCGATCTCTGGGTGGGGGCTAGGGGGCTAAAGCTGATTCCGTGGGGGTGGGGAGTGCCCAGCATCTAACTGGGCCAAACCTGAAAAGCCAGTTTCACCCTTGAATCTTCTCTGCCAGGAAGTCCCAAGTTGTGTGTGTGGGGGGGGGGGGGTCTTTCATAGCACAGAGCAAGGGCTCCAGACTGGGAACTCCCTGCCCATCCCCCCACTCTGCCCCACAGACACACCCCAGCAGGGCAACAGCCAGCCTTCACCCCCTGCCCTGAGCAGCTGGGGTCCCTCCATCTCCCCAGCCAAGAGAAGGCCTGTTTCAAGACACCCTGAGGCGGCCTCATGCTCAGCCCTGGCCTGCTCCTCTTGACCACTGAGCACTGGGTAGGGGACTGTCTTTGGGGGTGCCTCCCAGAGCCCTGCAGTTTCAGTGATTACAGATCGGGGAGAAAGGGGTCCATCTCCACCCCCAGCTAGACAGCTACAGCTTTAAGTGCTGATATGATTCCCATCCCCAGGGAGTACAGCTGGGACCGGGATGATTCCAAGAAGTTTCAACCTTTAACCCCTAGTTTCGACTAGGAGACACCATCCTCCAGTGGTGGCCGGGAAGGAGAACTTAAGTGGGGAGGGTACAACTCAGGAACTTGGAGACAACCCCGGACTCAAGAGTCCTCCCGCTCTCGGGACCCTCAGCTGTTGGGCGGGGGTTGGAGCCGAGCTGTCCGGCCTGGTCAGCCCGCAGGGACATCCTAATCCAGCCACGGGCTATTTTTGCGGCGCGCCGGGTTTGGAATCCGGGGTTGGGCCGCCTCCGCGGGCGGCTCGGGAAAATCCAGTAAGGAAAGTTCGGGCGCCTCGGGTGGGGAATGGCCCGAAGCCCGGATCCTGACCCGACCTGGACCCCAAACCCGACTCGGCTCCGGCCGCTGCCACCGGCTCCGGCCACGGCGTGCTGAGGACCGGCCCGGAGCGCAGGGGACGCAGCCCCGGAACCCGCCCCGCCCGCGGCGCCCCGCGCCTTCCCGGCGGGCGCGCTCACTCACCGCTGCCACCGCCAGCACCCGGGGTCCTCCGAGCTCCCGAGGGCCTCCAGGAGGGGCTGCCACTGCCGGCCGGGAAGGCTCCCGCGCCTAGTCCCCGCCCGCGAGCCCGCCCGCCGGGAATACCAGGGTGCGAGGGGCGTGCGCTTCGGGGGCGGGCCTGGCCGGAGGGGGCGGCCGCACTGACTCAGGGCTCAGGAATGCGCGGCCCGCCCGGCCCGAGTCACCTCCTCCAGGAAGGCGTCTGAGCTCCGCTCTTCAGAGTCCAGCAGCGGGGACACCTGTGGCTGGGGGGTCGCAAGAGCCGCAGCTGAGGAGAGACGACCTGGTGGCCCAGATGGACGGAACCTGATGGGCCACTACAAGTCTGGGCTCCTCAGCCTCTCCCTGACTCCAGTGACTCCTCACCCTTCTCTGCTTTGACTTGTGCTTGACAAAGGGGGCGTGGGGATGGGAGAGTGTCTCTGGATGTCCTGTAAACCAAAGAACCAACCTCCCGCAAAGGCCCACACTGACAGGTCACTTCCCTGCACTTCCCCAGGAACCACAGAAGTGCTCACACTCACTGCACACGGTAGTCCCACTCACACACCCATGCTCCTACATTCAGGCACTTACACACACTCACGCTCACATCTTCATTCATGCACAGCTGTTCACGCAGCCTCACATACACCACCTTCATACAATTACACACTTTCGAGCCCACTCTCACACGTTTACACATGTGCACATACCACAATTATACACTTCCATTTGTGAGTTTACACACCCATGCACACTCACACTCACTAAAGGCAGGATCAGAGCAGTTACCCCATCCTCAGGCTGTGCTCCCCACCCCTGGAAACCCTGCCCCCTCAACAGGCACTTCCAGGCCAGCTTGAGCCTGCAGCCCCTAAAACTTTGGCGCAGAGGCAGCTGCACGGAGTGCTCTTCCCTCTGGCAGAGCTCACCAACAGCCCCTGGTGGGCTCATCCCTACACTCTCCAAGTTGGACATAAAATGGCCCATCTGTTCCTAGGGGAGGCTGAGGCTGAGGCTGCTGGTGGGAGTTTCCCAGCATTCCTCGTTCCTGACATTGAAGGAGTCTGTGAGGCCCAGCCACCCAGAAATAGACACAGGGAAATGGAGAACGGTGCCAATAGCAGGATACAAGCAGGAGCTGCGAGTGGTGGAGAGGCCTGAGCCTCCTTTGCATAGTTGATACAATGGTCTCCCGTTTTCCCAGAGAAAAACAGGGCTGCCCTGACTGGTGTGGCTCAATTGGTTGGGCATCTTCCCACAAGCAAAAAGTCGCCGGTTTGATTCCCAGTCAGGGCACAGGCCTAGATTGCAGACCCGGTCCCCATTTGGGGTGCAGTTGGAGTATGTGAGAGAGATAACTAATCGATATTTCTCTCACACATCAATGTTTCTCTCCCTGTCTTTCTCCCTCCCTTCTCTTCTCTAAATAAATAAATAAAATCTTTTTTAAAAAAAGAACTGAGGCCACAGGTCTCCTAAGGACCCTTCCACCAGATGTCAGAATACCTTGGGCACACGAGGCCCAGCCCCTGAAGCCTGGGAGGACCCACAAATGCATCCTCAGGCCCTTCGCTGATCGGAGACGAGGTGGCACTCTCCATCTCCAAGCAGTGTTGCTGCCATGGCTGGCAAGCCATGCCCAATGTCTGGCTGCAGAAAACAACCTGGTCCAAGGCTACACAGAAAATAAAGTTGATGATGCGAGGTAGCAGCCAACTTGCAGGCTGGCCCAGAGCCTGGGCCAGGGACAGAATCTTCTGGCTGTATCCCCATCCACACCCTGGAATAAAGAGGTACCTGCACGTTCCAGGTCCTTCATGGAATATCAACTTGATTCTTAGGCACAGAGACACAATTAAAGTTTCTGAGGGGCTAGAAGGGACTCCTTCACTAGTGGAGGGGGTGACTACAGGTGCACTGGGGCTACAAGGCAAGAGGGAGGTTGCCCCGTGCTGATGCCCAGGGCTCCTGCAGTCCACACATGCCAGCCTTCCCATGCCAGGCTCTCAGCCAGACAGGACAGTCTCTCCATGCCCAGTATTCTTGACCCCTGCCAGGGATAAGCAGGCCCTGTCCACCTGGACACCCAGACGAGGCTACCAGGGCCTGCAGCAGTGTCCTCTTTGGAGCCAAGGCCCCGGGCTCACCACCAAAGCATGCCATGGCTGGGCAGCCAGCACTGGCAGGGCCTTCCTGCACTGGACGCTCAGACCCATGCAGTGACCCAGACATCCATTCGCAGCTGCCGGGAGCACCAGCCACAGCTGGCTCACAGCGGAGAACCCCTGAGCAGTCACCTTCAGCGAACAACAGCCGCCTTGCCCAAAATTATGTTTCCTACTCGAGAAGGTGTTATATGTGTCCAGGGACAGGTAAGTGGCTCCCCCCTAATTCAGATTACCTCCGAAGGGTCCAAGCTCTGGTGGGATCCACAGTTGTGTCTCTTGCAAGCCCTTGTTCCTCACAGGTGTTGCTCCCAAGGCATGCAGACCCAGGAATCCCAGGTTCTCCGCCAACCCTGGCCTCCTGAGCAAGGACCCTGGCATCAGAAGGATGGTGTGAGCGAGAAGGGTCAACATGTTGCACTCAGGCCTGGACCCAGCCCGCATGGACACATGTATGCACACACGTGCCCTGCCTCAAGTCTGCCCTACTGTCCCAAACCCTAGTGGAGAAGCCCTGCATGAAAACCCCACCCCCAGTGCCTCTACTCCCACTTCACCCAGCCCTGGGGAACTGAAAGTCAGCTGCAACTGCCTGCATGTGGGGGTTGACCGAGGATGGGTGAGTGTCTGGACCGTCCCCTTGGATGTGCACTCAACTCTAGGACCTGAGGGGTCAGGAGTGCTGACCAGTAGAAGTCCCTGCCAACCACTCTGGAATCCTCAGCTCAGCAGGCCAGTCCCTGGGCTTGGAGGGCCTGGATGACCCCAGGATCAGCCCCTGGCAATTTGGAGAGGTGGACAAAATGGGCCAGGCCAGCCAGGGGCCTGAATAGCACCGGCTATTTCTGAGGCAGCTGCCCCACTCCAGGGGATGGCAGCGGGCTCGGGGATCACCTGGGCCCAGGGCCCAGCTGCAATGGCAGCACAGCCCCAGAAAGGGAGGATGCAGCCCCCACACACCTCCTCCAGCAGCCCACTCTGCCCAAGGTAGATGCTGACAACACCCCTCCACCTGTCAACTCTCCCTTTGAGGGTGTCAACCATCCCTATGCCCCTACCTTAGATAGGACACTGAGCCAGTGCTGGGGCTGGAGCTCTGGCCTCTGAGAGGGGTTGTTCTTTCTCTCAAGGCTCTGGTGACTGATGGCTGTTCCACAGGCCATGAGGTGGCCCAGCAGGGCACAGAGCAGCTGGCCCCAGCATGGATCCTTTTGAAAGTATGGAGGGTGTCCTCACCTCCATCTTCCACTGATATCCACCAACATGCCTCTTCCAGCCCAGCACAGGGAGCACTGGGGACAGAGAAGGCCCCAGGCCCCTCCTCCCACCTAGCACCACCTTGTCTCACTCCCAGCCAGCCCGCCCTGCAGGCCACAGTGGGAATGCTTAACCTACCACTTCCAGCCTGCGGTGGGGCCTCAGACCACAAACCAGGAAGTGGGGGGTGGGAGGGGGGAGCCCTCCTTGCAGAGGTTGCGAGAGCCTCTGCCAGAACATCTGGAGAAGTAGGTTGCTGGCCCTGGCCCTGCCTCATCCTCCTGGGGGCCAGGGCTGCTGTCTTTTCTCATCCTCAAGACTGGGATTAAACACCCCTCTGAAAATGTGTGAATTCCTATGATTTCTATAAGGACCACACACCATTTGTGAAATAAGTATAAATTAATACAGAACAGCACCCACCCTGCCCCTGCCCTCACCAGGAGCACAAAGCCTGACTAGGCCCTCAGTTTCCCTCCCAAAGTGAGGGAGAGGGGAAGGGAGGAGAGAAGAGGACTGGGCACACAAGAAAGCTGGAAGGGGGACTCATTGTTTAGGTAGAATGGCCGCAGGGCTTGAAGAGGAAAAGAAAGAAAGTGGTGGGAGTCACATCCAGGCCTGCCTTATAAGCATGGGTTCATGACACATTGCCCACCCCCGGAAGCCGCACTAGTGCCATGAACTGCTGGGTGGCTTCCAGCAGGATGGAAGGCCACTGCCCCTCCCTCCCCAGGAAGTCCTGGTTGGGGCCCTGGGATGGGGGTGGGAGGCTGGAGGGCTGGAGTTCAGCCCCTGCGCTGGTCAGAGAAGAAGGAGCAGTTGGAGAGTAGGGTCCTCCCAGCTGGACTTGCCCTGAGACCAGGTGCCATGCATATCCGAGGGCCCCCTTCACATGACCCATCCAGCACCCCCATCTGACACCATCCTATGCCCAGTTCTCTCCCAGGCCCCATGGGTCTCCCACCCAGGGCCAGGGTTTTTCCAGATAGGGGTGGGTTGCACAGGGAGTGAGGCTGTGCCTGCGACAGCACAGGGCCTGCAGACCCAGAAACACCCTGGAGTGCAGAGTGGAAGGGGGGCTCTATTGAGTGTTAGGAGCTACCAGTGAGCCTTTGGTCCCCAAAGCAGCCCTGTGCCTGAACAGCAACTATCCATGGCCCTTCCTTCCTCTGGGCCAGGCACTTACTGCCCTACCCAGATTTCCCTTCCCTTCCTCCCCCCGCACAAATCCGACTTGAAACATTATGGGAAGAGTGGGCAGTTGGTGCTGGGTGTGGGAAGGGGCTCAGAGGTGGAGGGCAGCAGTGTTCCTCACTCTATCCCTAGCTGCTGCTAAGCAAGGCTGCATTCACTGGTCCGCTCAGATCCCCACAACCCTAGTCCATGCCTCAGCCTTGTAGGGAGGCTGGCCACGCTCCAGCAGGCCCACTCCAGGACAGGGACAGGTTCCCCTCAGCATCTTAGGGGTGGGAGAGATGGGGGCTCCACTGCTGAGACAGAATCCCCGACTGCCGGTGAAGGCCCAGGGTCAGCTTCCCAGACATAGTCTTTCCGGCCCACTCCGGGGGGCCCAACGCCTCCTCTCCACCCAAATGACTCCCTCTGAAGTCCAGGAAGTCGTGCCCCAAGGACCAGGTCTCCCTCCACCTCCCTCACATGACCTCCATGTGGACCCCACTGTCTGCAGGCCACTTCCCCAAAGCACTACTCCTACAACCGGGCCCCTCGAGGGCCCAGATTTATGACGGGCCAGTCCTCTTGGTGGTCTGACCCCCAGCTGGTGGTGGAGTGGGTTCTATGGCCGTGGAGGGAACCAAAGTGCAAGAAGGCCGGAGGCAGGTCACTGGGAGCGGCGTCGCGGTGAGGCAGGTCCCGCCCCAACCCCAGACGCCTTCCTCCCATTCTCACACCACAGTGCCCCAGCAATCGCAGGTTTTTGTCCAGGATGGGAGGTGGGGAGCCTGGGTCCCTCCCAGCCACCCTTGTGGCCCCACTCCGACCCCTCCTACGGGGCGGAGTCCGCGCCCAACACCGGTAGCCGCTCCCCTGAGGCGTCCGTCCTCCTCCGCGCAGGCGCAGACGCAGGCGCCGGCTCCACCCCCGGGCCCGGGCGGTGCTTCCGGGGTTGGCTTCTGGGTGGGCTGCGGTCTCAGTCCCAGAAGAGTACCGGTCTGAGCCTCGGGATGCCCGTGCGTAGCGGGACCCAGGTGAGCTCGCTTCTCGCTCCACGCGCGGTGGAGGGCCAGTCTCCGAGGGTAAAACTCTTACCCGGAGTCGCACAACCCGCGGAAAACTAGTAACGCGCGCACGGCGGGCCCCTGACAGGGTCTGCGGTTCCCAGGCGAGCGCCCATCGGCGGGCTCCGGCTCGCGGCTAGATTCCATTCTCCAGAAGTAAAGTCGAGTCCCGGTCCTAGGTCTCCAATCAGGTCTGGGAGGATACCGCGACACCGGTGAAATGCTAGGCACTTAGGCCCAGGTCAAATGTCCCCTCCCCAAGGAGCCAGCCTGCAGACAGAAATGACCATGGGGGTGGCCTAGCAGTTAGCTCTAGTGTCTGTCACAGCCAGAGAAATGTTGCCCTTTATTTACTGATTTCGTGTTTGCCAAGGTTCTGGTGGAAGGCTGGTGGGTCCCTTGGAGACCTCCATCCAGGCCAGGCCCTCCCGGCCTGGCAAGAGACTTGTCTCCAGGTTTTGCCCGGAGGTACCCCAGGTGGACTCTGTTTCTCCCTTCCATTCATTGAGCGCTTGCTGCATGCCGATCAGGGGCTTGCCTGGATTCTCTTGTGTGAAGTGTATATGTTGTTGGTTCCCTTGATGGGAAAACAGAGGTGGACACCCTTCAGTCATTTTCTGGGGCTTCTCACCCAGGGAATTCTTATTTCTAACCAGGGCCAGGTGACGCATGTCAGGCGCCCAGGAGCACAGTTTGAGGCAGCACTCACCCTTGGGTGCAACAGCAGGGTCACCCCGTTGTTCAGCTCTCAGGTTATACAGCCTGCGCCACATTCACTAGAAAGGCCTGTAAAGCAGCTTGAAATCCTAGGTCTGTGGTCGGGAGGCTAAGGCCTCTCTGAGCCTCAGTCCCTGGTCAGCCATATGAGTCCCCCACCACCCAGGGTAGGCTGGTGGAGAGACCCAGAGTGACCCAAGTACTGAGAGGCAGGCCAGGGGCCCCGGTGTCCCAGAGTCTGAGCCCATGGTAGGTATTGGCAGATGGGCAGGACTGCAAAGATGGTCACGTCAGTGTCCATTCTCAGCAGACTGGCGGTCTCCGCTTGACGTGGAATGTCAGCACTTATGTTAAAAATAATGGGCCTGTCACATGTTAGGGAGGCATGGGTACTGCTGAAGATCAGCCCTTGAGGATGGTGTTTCCAGGCCCTGATGCTCACCTGCTCCCTTTATTTACCCCTGCTCTTTGGAGGTCAGCTGTTCCTAGAACAGCCAAGGGTGTGGGCTCAGATTTCCTGGGGTGGGGTGGGGGCAGGGCAGAGGCCTTGTGGCAGGTAGGAGGCAGAAATTGTGCAGGTTCTCAGCAGCTCCTCCTCATCCCTCAGGAGACCTCTCCTTTGCCCTACTTGTTTCTTGTCATCCTGACATCCTGGGTCATGAGGCAGAGAACAGTTGGGGACTCACTGGAGGGGTCATGAGCTTGGAATGGGGCCAAGCAGATGGTTAGCCTGGTGTTCACCCACCTGTGTGTATCAGATTTTCTGCCATTCTGAGGCAGAGTCTGGCACAGTGGATATGTCAGCTGGGGTCAGGGCATGGATGGCCCACAATCCATTTCTCTACCAAATTCTTGGTTAAGGTCAGGTGCAAAGGGCAGGGTTCCAGAAACAAGCTCAGAAGTTCATTTGGGATCCTTGTAGTAAATGGGAATCAAAGGATACCAGCCCTCCTGTCCCAGGCTCTCGTGCCCACTGTCCCCTCCCTGGGTGCTACAGCCCTTTGCCACTGGGTCATATACCTACATGTGGCAGGTGTGTGAACCACAGTGGCCACCCTGTCACCACTGCCACCAACCTTTCCTTACATGCATTCCTTTCCCGGTGCCTCCTGGGGCCCAGCAAGGGGGTGAGGACATCAGGTCTGTGTGTACAAAATGGTTCCCTCACATTGCAGGTAAGGAAACTGAGGCAGGCAGTCCAATACAATCCCGAAGCTCTGCAAGGCTGCCTTCTCCACACAATCCTCTGCCCGCTCCTGTTCAGACACTTTATTTTGTTCTTTCCCGTTACAGCTTTCCCGCAAACTGGGGCAAAAAAAGCAGCGACCTTTGGAGGCAGAGCAGCATCAGAGCCCACCAGGTGGATCCCAAACACCTCCTCCCAAGGAGCCCCGCCTGGATCTGCCCACGACCCCGGGCCCCCAGCGCAGTATCTATTTTTCAAACCGCCCTGCTCGACTGGGATTAGAATTTTTTGACCAGCCTGCAGTCTCCCTGGCCCAGGCATTTCTGGGACAGGTAACGTAAATGTAGTGAAGTGGCCTCTGCTGAAGTGGTCCTCACCGTGCAATGTGTGTGGCCCCCAGACCCCTCACCACTGGGCTCATGCCCCGGACTTGGTCCTGCTTGTCCTCACACAGTTAGCTGCTTTGACACTTGTTCCTGGATAGCTTCGCCTCAGTCATCTGGGGCAGGGGGCAGGCCGGGATCAGCTGGGAAGAATACTGAAATTGAGAGTGGTGTCTGCTCTGAGAGGGGCAGGGGAGCCACTGTCTGCCTGCCTGCTCTGGGCCCTGAGGACATTAGCCCTCTCCTCCTAATTGCCCTCAGGGCAGGTTTCTTTCCAGTGCTGGCCAGGTGTCTGTGAGGGGCTAACTTTGCCTGCCCTGTCCCGTGACACAGTTAGAACCCGTCTGTAGCATTCATTGCTTTTAGAGAAAGAAGGGAGAGAGAAGCATCAATGCAAGAGAGAAGTATCGGTTGGTTGCCTCCCAAACATGCCCAGAACTGGGACTGACCCTGCAACCTAGGTATGTGCCCTGACTGGGAATCGAACCTGCAACCTTTTGGTTACAGGGTGATGTTCCAACCAACTGAGCCACACTGGCCAGGGCAGTGGTGACAGCTTTTAGCCACGTGAGAGTGGCATCCATGGCCCACGGACTGCCTGTGTCAGGACTGCCTCAACAGCCACCTCCTCACCACGGCAGCTCACAGGGCCGGTGCTGGCTCCCCAGTGGCCCCTGTAGCTCAAAGCAGACCCAGGGTTTGGACTGGGAAGCAAGGGTCCTGCAGGGCCCCTGTGCCAGCAGCAGTGCAGTTTCGGCCACATCTGTCTGGAGTACCATCTGGGTGTCATTCCTGGGTGTCAGACTCAGGCCTGGTTTTCTGGTCCTTTTAGAGAGTCCATGGCCTACCCTGCGTCATTTCATGAGACTACCTTACGTTGAAATGGTGACAGTGAATCAGTTTCTGTGACTAATAGAAAAGTTGGTGCCAGGAAGTGGGTGCCCAAAGGAACAGACCCTGAAATGTGGGCTAGTGGAGTGTAACCTGAAGTGGAACTTAGTGGGTAAGGGTCAGGTCTGTTCCCACGAGAATGCTTTCCGCTGCAAGGGCCGTGAGAGCTGTCTGGAGAATCCTTGATAATGAGGGTTTAGGATCGCACACACAGTGGCACGGGAGTCCCAGTGTCAGGTCGGCTGGGGGCCCATAGGCCTTTGAGTGTCCCCCTCTCCCTTTAGGCCCCCACGTGCCCACTGAGCTGGAGGGCAAACAGGGCAGCATCCAGCAGAGAAGGAAGTGCTTTACCCTGTGCCCTTGTGGCCTCTTCACAACCTCCCATGGCTGTCCTTGCAGGCCCCTTGGCCAGACTCAAGTCACCCCTCTGCAGGGCACTGCAAGGAGCAGTGAGCTGCTGTGACACCACACTCAAGTCAGCCTCTTGTCTGAGAACGGCGTTGCCTGCCCCGGCACCCTCCCCCCGCGAGGAGGAGACATGTTTGTAGTGGGCATGGGGGCAACCAGTGTCTGCTATCTGGAAATTTTATCAGAGTGAAATTCAAAGCAGAAAATTCAAATTAAAACTGACGGTGAGAAAAGGGCCACAAGAGGCTCCTCTCCAGAAGGGCAGCTGGCCCCCAGTGGGCTTCCTGGAGGTGTGGAAACACGAGAGTGAAGCCAATAAAGGAACACCCTCTTTGATCTGGAAAGATGGAAGTGAGCCCTCAACTGTGATGGAACAGAGCCTCCCTGTCTTGCCTGGAGATAGGCATCCGGGGGAGGCTTCAACTCCCTCCCTCCCCCACCGTCTCCAGGAAGCACCCCTCCAGGTCCCACGGCACTGACCCTGGCTACAGACACACTGGGCTCCCTGAGCTGAGGCAGGGGTGGCCTGGCCCAAGAACAAGGTAGATGCTGTAGACATCCCTGGGGAGGGGCTGACCCCAGAATCCCACTGTGAACCCTGGTCAAGCCGGGCCTGGGGCTCTGAACCCTGGGCGTAACTGCTGCCCATTCCCAGGGTCATACTGTGCCATGCAGCCAAGAGTCACCCCACAGGGCAGGAAGGCTCCAGGCAAGGAAAGATTGACTCCCTAGCTTGCCCAACATGCCACAGGCCCTCTCTGGCTCCCCTGGCTGTTCTCCGAGGTGCCCTGCTGGCCTGAGAGCACCCACCCCTCCAGCGACAACCCACAGCAACTGCTCCCTGTCCTCGGCTGGCCCCTGTCCCTTCCTGGCCCACTGCACACTGACCCCATTCCTTGTGGAGCTGGCTACACCCCAGGCCACAGTTCAGACTAGGAGTGTTAGGGGGCAGCTGGTCCTGCTGCTCAGAAAGGCCTTTCAGAGCTGGTAGGTGGGAGCTGAGTGTGACAGTGATTCATGGTTATTCCACAGGCTGTAGGGTCTCCCAGGCAGCCATGTGAAGACACCACAGTGGTGCCCTCCATGCTGCCCTGCCCCAGGCTAAGCATGGAAGTTCAGGAGGAGTTGGGCAGGGGCGGGGCAGTGTGACGGAGGGCCCGCTGAGGACATGGAGTGCATGAATTCCCTGGTGCAGGTTTGCAGCCCAGCAAAGGCCAGGGCTTGAGATGGCTGTAATCTATGGGCAGGACTCTCAGTGAGCAAGGTCTTTTGTCTGGTGGCCCAGCCAGAGGGGACATTGGGAGGGAACAGGCTGGCCCCAGTGTGCCCTGAGCCAACCCCGACTGCCCACAGGTCTTGGTCCGGCAACTCGATGATGGCACAGAGCTCCGAGGTCGCATTGTGGAGACTGAGGCGTACTTGGGGCCAGAGGATGAAGCTGCCCACTCAAGGGGCGGCCGGCAGACCCCCCGCAACCGCAGCATGTTCATGAAGCCGGGAACCCTGTATGTGTACCTCATCTATGGCATCTACTTCTGCATGAACGTCTCCAGCCAAGGTGAGCAGTGCCGGGGGCTGGAGCAGGAGGCCTGGGCCCAGCCCCTTGGCTGGTAGCTGGGAGACCCCTGAGAGGACCAGGGTGAGGCAGGTGCTTGAGCAAGGAGGCGCCAGTGCTAGGCTAAGTCAGGGTTTCAGGCACTCCGGCTGTGTTCACAGGGTGGTCACAGGGGTCAGGCCTCCATTACAGGTCATGGGTTGGCCTGAACACAGAGCAGACAGGTTCCGTCCCACAAGGTGCCACTAGGCAGCACTGATGGCCCAGGGGAGACTCAGGAGGGGCTGCCTGTGGCATGAGGAGAGTGAAAGCTGTTTGGGTTGGGCTCAGGCAAGAGCCTTGCCAGGCTGCCCGTTACAGGGTCTGAATCAGTAGTACTCAGCTGGAGATGAATCTGCCACCCGGGGGACACTAGGCAATGCCTGCAGACGTCTTTGGTCATCACAGCTGGTGGGATGCAGCTCTGAGTACACAGGAGACGCCCCCACCACAGAAAACCATCCGCCCCAAACGTTAGTAGTGCAGAAGGGAAATGCTGGTCTAGAGCTCCCAGAACCCACTCACCTCATGGGACTGGTCTGGGCAGCCTCTGCCCTCTGGGAGCAGGCAGCTGTCCTCTGGGTGGTCTGTGCTCAGAAGAAAGAGCCCTTATCACCAACTGGTCAGAGCCTGACCAGGAGCACAGCCTGCCCAGCCACTCTGGCTAGCTAGTCCCAGCGTCTGTCCGCCCAGCCTCTCTTTGCTGGTCCCAGGGTGAACAAATGCTTGAGGCCAGTGAGGGGATGAGTTCGGGTATGCTGTCAGACGTGTTTGCTGAGTGACTCAGTGACAAGGGGGCTGTGGTCACCCAGAGACGGCAGCTGGGAACATTCAATGCCACAGCTGCAGGGGCAAGAGGATGGGGTAATCCATGGCACAAAAAGGGTATTGGAAACGTCAAGGATAGTGGGGACCACCCCATAGGGCCCTGCTATCACCATGGAGAGCTTATGTTGGTCTGGAGCATTTCTTTGTCAGTGAAACAAACCACCTCATGTAAAGTGGGCCTAAACTCAGATAAGTAGAGGAACTGAGTCCAGAGGTGCCTGGGGCTGTGGTCAGCGAGGGAGGGTGGAGCCAGGGCTTCTGACGGCAGACAGTGCAGACGTGGGAGGTGGCTTATTACTTTCTGGACAAATGACCAAGATGCCCCAGGAACACCCAGTTCAGGGGGAATGGAACAGGAAACCACATCTGTAGAGTCAGAGCCAAAGCCAAAGGTTATCCCAGTACATCAAGGGAGAGGGGAGGCAAAGTGTATCACCCTCAGGGCAGAGGCAGTACAGAGAGGACCGGAAGGGCAAAGAGGGGAGATTGCTGAGGCTGAGCAGATGGTGCAGGCAGAGGAGCAGGGGTGGGACTGGACACTCGTTGGGAAGGGTCAGGGTGTTGTGATTTTATGTCAGGGTGTGGGACTCAGACATGCTCCAGGAGCGGGATATCGGTGATGGCTGGAGTACGCTGCTCCTTGGAACCATTTGGGGGCTTAGTGGGACAGTGAGGGATGTGTCTTACCCCCGGTGGCTTGGGGTAGTCACAGAGAGCCCTAGCTGGGAAGGGCCCAGGAACTATAGAGCAATTGGAACTTCACATACTTGCTTGTCCTTAGGTATACCTTCAGGTCCTTTGAATACTGGCTGGTTAAAAGTGTCTGCTCACAAAAACCCCACTTGCCAGCTGCTGCTGGTGCAGGAGGGTGCAGCTGCTGTGTCCACTCAGGGCCAGCTCCTGGGTGCTGATGAGGCCTGCATGGAGAGGCCCAAGACTGGGGACCAGCCTGGCTCTCCCTCAGGCTGAGCCGGTCAGACTCTGAGGGGGAAGGGTAGGCCACAGTGCGTCAAGAGAGCCAGTGTCTCAGGAGAGTGGCCTTGCTGGGGTTGGGGTTCCTCTGGCCCCAGTCCAGGTAATCACCACCCCTAGCCATGCAGGGCCAAGGGAATTTGGACAAATGTGTCTTCTTGGACCCCAGGTGTCAGTTTGCTTCCTGGCCTTTGAAGTAGCCTGGCCTGATGGGGGAGGGTTGGGCCAGAGGGGATCCCAAGGGAGGTGAGGGGGTACTATCAGCAGACACCTCCTTCTGCCCAGTTAGTCTCCCCACTGGGTCATGGGGTGGGGATCACCCAGCATCCTGTGAACACTGTAACTGCTCTGAGCCAACCTTCTGGCTTGCCCAATAGATCCTGAGTGGGCAAAGGCAGGTGGGGGACTCGGGCCAGACAGGGATCTGGGCCAGCCCCGGAGCTTCCAGCTTCCTGGTGGGGTCACCATGCCCAGGGAAAACTATCTAGGGTTTCCTTTGCCAGACTTAGAGCTGCTGCTGATCACCAAACCAGAGAAGCCAAGAGCAAGTCCACTACAAGCACTTACTAAGCATTTTTGCTGGTTCTCCCTGGCTGGTGCTTAGGCCCTCTGGCTTCACAGGGGCCCCACAGGTGCAGGTGTGCAGGAGGGAGAGGCAGGCAGAGGGTCTGGACAGTAAATGAGTATAGGAGTGCTCGTGAAGGCAGCTGTGCCATCACTGTGTCTGTCTGTCTCACAGGGGATGGGGCATGTGTCCTGCTGCGAGCACTGGAGCCCCTGGAAGGTCTAGAGACCATGCGGCGGCTTCGCAATACCTACCGGAGAGCCAATACAGCCCGGGATCTCAAAGACCGTGAGCTCTGCAGTGGCCCCTCCAAGCTCTGTCAGGCCCTGGCCATTGACAAGAGCTTCGACCAACGTGACCTCACCAAGGACAAAGCCATGTGGCTAGAGCATGGCCCACCGCAGCCCAGGGAGCCAGCTGTGGTGGCAGCAGCCCGAGTGGGCATTGGCAATGCAGGAGAGTGGGCCCAGAAGCCCCTGCGCTTCTATATCCAGGGCAGCCCCTGGGTCAGTGTGGTAGACAGAGCAGCTGAGCGGGATGCACAGGTCTGAGCAAGAGCCTGCTCAGAACAAGCTTTTTAATTGTTTAAAACCCAAATAAATACTTCATTTCTAGAAAACATGTTGCTTGTGTCTCAGCCAGAGCCCCCCCGGTAACGCTCAGCTTCCTCCAGGACAGGGTTATCAGGGCCCTGGGAATGTAGCAGGGTAGAGAGCCTGGCCCAGCGCGGACACATCCTTCCTTGGGCCTGCTGCAGGCCGCTGCACTCCCTTCTGCGAGAGGGCTGGAAGCACCAGTGCAGACCTACCCTCGGGGGCCCAAGTAAGCCCAGGCCCTCATGCCTCAGGTGGCAAAGGCAGGTGGATGGCTTGGCCATGGGCTTCCTGGTGGTTAACACAGGGCTGTAGTGAGGGCCAGGCCAGGAAATGCCCGCAGGCTGGGAGGAATGGGACAGTGCTGGGCCACACAGGATGGGCCAGGCATGTGACCCTCAGTCCTGGAACGGCAGCAGTGGAGGGGGCCAAGGAACACAGGCGGGACTTGGGGGGGAGGTCAAAGAAACATGTGACCCAAATCTGTGGGAAGCACACGGCCTCGCTCAGCTTGAGTCCTGAACACCGCCCCTCAGCTCAGACACTGGGCCAGTTTTGAGGACTGGATGAGTGACAGTGCCCCGACCCTGCAGCAGCCTGTGGCTGCATCCTCAGCCCAGGCTCACGTAAGCAGCGCCTGGAAGACAGCAATGACCGGGTCCTCGTGGGTGGTCACCACCAGCACACTTCGGAACTTGTCGAAGAGCATGAGCAGCTGGGAGCGCCTCGTGTTCTCGTTGTACATGATCTCCTCTAGGTGGTGGCGGCCTCGAAAGTACTGCAGGAGCCTGGAGGGGAGGGATGGCACAAGCCCAGGCTGGCCTCTGTCCGATCAGCCACTGAGCAGCCCACAGGCCCAATCAGAGCAGGTGGAGGGGTCTCAGAGGCCTAGGGAAGCAGCTGTCCGTGCCAGCTCCCAACAGGAGCAGGCAGATGTCCTGGACCCATTGCCCACCATGGTCCCCTGAAGTGAGTCCGTGAGGACATGTGGCTGTCCAAACCCCAGAGCCTGCAGGTCACACCCACCCCCGGCATTCTGACAGGTATGGGGCAGCACAGGGCCAGTCTGCCGGAGGCTTCTCTTTCATGCCACTGTGGCAGCGAGCCCCCTGTGGTTCTGGACCCAAATGGGGTCACCGCTCAGGGGGTGTCTGCGACTGGGGCTGAGCAGAGACCTGGACCAGCTGCCTGGCATGTGGTTTTTAACTGGGGGTTCAGTCCCTGGCAGCCTGACCTCTTCCAGAAGACCATACACCTGCAGTGCCCCCCCAAGTCAGGAGCGGGTATGACAAAGTCTGTGTCACCTATGATATGGATCCTCCCATCCCTAGGCTGAATCCTAGGAAAAATCCCTGCCGAGCCTCATGAGGATGAGAACTTGCTGCCATGCCCTAAAAAGTGACAAGAAACACCCAGAAAGTACTGGTGATACTTCCAAAGATGGGGACACCAGACCCAGAGTCTCAGCAACAGACTGAACTCCTCATGCCTGGCACAAACGGACCAGGCAGGGACACCCAAGTGCATGAGATGTCACCTCAACCAGTGAGTGCCATTCGTCATCAATAGGTTTCAGTTGGAGTGGGCTGAGTAGGCCTCCATCCACTCGAGGTCCTGACCCTGGACTCGGACCCAGCCCCAGCAATCACCCCGCGCCCACCTGGCAAACATGCGGAGGTCCTCAGGGTTCTGGGCTGCAGGCACACTGAGGACGGCTGCCCGCTCGTGCTCTGACAGGCTGGCCAGCAGGTTCTCTGTCATCCTCTTGTTCAGTGGGGAGTCCCCACTGGGGAGCAGCTCTGCGCTGGAGTTGTCCATGCTGGGGCTCGTGAGTGTCATGTCATCACTGCTGGCTGTGAGTGGGCATGGGTAAGGGAGCAGTAGACCCCAAGAATACCACCCCCACTTGACATGGAAGACAAAGAGCCCTGGGCAGGCCAGGTCCTCGCACTGAGCCCGAAGCCCAAGATCAGGCCTCAGCTTGGGGAGGCGCTGCCCACAAAACTTTCCAGCCCCTCCTCTTCTTCTCCAAGCCCAGGGACCTGGAGCTTGGCAATGCACTACTGCCACCGGGGGCACAGTATGGCCACAAGGGCTCCTTCAAGAAGGGACCATGACAGTCACTGTCTCCTCATAGGCCCTGGGGTACAGAGGTTTCAACTGTCCTGCCGGTGATGGGTGACATGGCAGGCTGGGGGCAGGTAGCTCCTGACATGAACAAGCCCCTGCTCAAGAGCCAAAGAGGCACAGGGAAGTGGGGGAGCGGTCTCCTGGGCTCCTTTCAGGAAGGCCGTCTGCATGAGGACCGAGCTGTCCACAGGAGAGGTAGGTATGTGTGCCCGTGTGGCCACATGGAGGTCCCTCAGTCATTCCAGCAATGTCTTTGTTGGACCACCTGGCCACCATTCCCAGGTGACCCTTAGGTGCTCACTCCCCCACCCTGCCACCACAAAGATGCCCTGGGCAGGGGACTCCTACTTGGGGAGCCAAAGCTGAGGGCATTGGGCGTGCTGAGGCTGCGACCGCCAACCCTGGTAGTGAAAGGGACCTCCTCCTCCCGCAGGCGGGGCTCGTCCTGGCTGGGCGAGGCCATCAGGCAAACGTAGGTGTGCAGCTGGACCAGGAGCCTGTGCTGCAGCATCCACACCACCATCTGAATGAGCTGGGTCTGCAGGACAGACAGGGTGAGCTGGACACTGGGAGAGGCTGGCCCCCACCACTGCCCTGTTCCCTTCCTGATAAGAATGGGGTGCCTTGGTCTAAGACCCTCACAAATCACCCTGGAAATCCAGGGGTGCACAAGCTCCAGGGGCTTGACTTAGGGCAGGAAGGTGGCTCCCACGTCAGGAAGAAGCTCTTAGCCACTGGCTGATTGCGAGCCTAACAGCCTCCAGGGAAGACAGAGCAGTGGGGCCATGGCTGTACTTGCTCCCACCACATGCCTGGCTCTGCCCCAGTGCCTGGCCTTTCTTGCTCAGAGCTGAGGACCAGGACCTGGGATGTGGAGGCCCATGGGCCCTCCCAGCTCTGAGCTGCCCTTCTTCTGCCTTATATCCCCAGCCCACTGGGCCCTGCCACTTGAGCCCACCACCACACAGAGCTGGGCCTGTGGGACCCTCTCCCTATGGCCTGGACACTTCAGAAAGAAGCTGTAGGTAGCTGCCCTGAGAGCAGGAAGTCCTCTCCCCAGGTCAACCCGAAAGCCTGTCCAGGGATAGGAGGGACCCCTGCTGAGCTGTGTGGTCCCTAGGTCATGTCATCCACCCCTCTCCCACAGGACGAGCAGCTGACTAGGAGCAGTGAGGAACCCTGTGTGGGCGGAGCTCCAGCACCAGTGAGCAGGAAAATGCACGCAGGCGGTGTCCATGTTCCCAGACACACAGGTGTGGAAACAGGGGGCGTGTATGACCTGGTCACACCAAATAAAATTGAAAAGGATTATAAAATAAGCTTTAAATTCAGAAATAAAACAGAGGCTCCATAAGCAAGGAGGAACATATTCCAGGCCTGAAGCAGGAGGGGTGAGAAGCAGGCAGCCTCACCCCAGGACTGTGCAGAACCAAACCCAGCTTTATCTGGGCCCCCTGACAAGGCATGAGACTGCCCCTCAGGCATGGCCTGAAAACTCCACCGGCATTCCAGACCACCAGGAAAATTCTTCTGGGGAGGGGGAGGGTACAGATGCAAATGTGTCTTTCTTTCAGCTGGCATGACCTGGCACAGTTCCTGGAGACCACAGGATCCATGAAAGACGGCATTTAGAACTCTGTCTCACGCAGCATCTAAATGAACTGAGGAACCAGGATCGCCTTCTCATTCACAATTTGACAAAGGAAAGGGCTTGCTTCTAAAAACTAGTTCTGCCTAACAGATCTGCTGCTTATTAAAGTAAATACTTTACTTTTGAAGATACAGCCTTAAGAACACCCAGCCCCATCTCTGACACCTGTCCCATCTGGCCTTGCCCTGGGTCTCTGCCCAGAGCCCCAGGAGTTCAGTTGGGGGAAGGTCCAGGCCACACCCTAACCTCCCGCAGACACAGAACTCACCCTACCATTCTGCATACCTCACACCTCCATGGAGCCCCTCCATCCACCCCTTGCCCTGACCCAGGCCCATCCTTTCCATGTCCTTTTGGATGAGATTCTGGGTGCCAGTTAGCCACCTGGACCAGGACGGGGAGGGAAAAGGTGGGCAGGGCCCAGGCTCAGTGAAAACAAAACCAGCTCTGCCTCCTCCATCTGTGGGATCTAGGCCTAGAAGGGGCACCAGGTGGCTCTGTCCTCCCAGCAAAGATCAGCACTCTCCTGACTGGGCCTCCTACTGTGGTTTTAACCCTAACAACAACCCACTGCAGCCAGGGTGGGCTCATGGGCGAGGGGTGGGAGGGACTTGGGACTGCCCAAGTGCCGGGTCACTGGCCAAGCACCTACAGGCGGCTTGGCTGGGGAGCAGGCTTTCTGTTACCCTGGTAGGGCACTGACCACCTACATGTCAAGGTCCCTCCCGGCCCCCAACCAGAGCTTAGGGTGTGGCAGTATTGAGAGCCCTTGGATCAGATTCCTGGGCTCCCCTGGCTCCTGAGACTCACCTCTTGCACAGGGGGAGCGAGGGGGTTCCTAAATTCTGACAAGGAGACAGGCAAGGAGAACTTGGCAAGGACAGATGGCAGGTCATGAGATGGGAATTGGTGGGAGAACTGCTCAGCCAGCGGGGAGTACCTAGGGACAGGAGAGGCGAATGCGTCCTTGAGCTCGGCAACCACCCCATCATGATTCACGCACTCCCACTCTCCCTGTGAGCCTGTGGCAGGCAGCAGGGACATGCTGGACGGGCATGGTGAGCAGGTCAGGATGAGTGCAAGGAGGACAGAACCCAGTTGCCTTCCCTCAAGAGGCGGCAGAAGCCATGGGCACCAGCCACCCCAGAGTCCCTCTCAAGCCCCCGAATCAAGGCCAAGGCTCCTGACCTCCCATCGGGCACACAGTACAACGCTCACTGGCTGTAGACATGGCAGGTGCAAGCCCTTCTTGGAGGCTGCAGGTACTGGAAAAGCACAGGCCCAAGGAGGGCCAGGTAGTGCTGGACCAGGCCAGAACTGGGACCTTGGCATGGCAGAGGCCAAGCATCTGGTCCAAGTGAAGGCCTGGCTGACCTGGGGTACCACCTGGAAGGCCCTGCCAACCCCAACCCTTCCCATTCAGGGGCCCCAGGCTCTGGCAGCCAGAGGTACTCACAGGCACACACTGGCGTTGGGGGAAAGCATGTAGACATTGTTCTCACACAGCGGGTAGATGATGATGGCCTTGCCCCAGTACACCAGGTGAGCCGCAAGCTGGAAAACCTGCAGGCAGAGGGGGCTGGCAGGACGGTGCTTGGGAGGCTGACCCAATGAGGCTTCTTCCCTGACTGTGGGCACAGCCGGCACACACAGCATTTCCTGTGCTCAGAGCAACAAGCCTTATCACTGCTCCCTGTACAGCTTGGGGTGTCGTTTTCTGTTAGGGTCCTGTACTACTCTGGCTGACACTGAGGAAAGGTCCCAGGAGCATAGGGACATTTAGGGCACCCAAGATCATGGGGTCAGCTTGGCTGAGCAAGGGACTTAGCTGGACACCATGGCAGAGGCAGGCTCCCCACTACCACCACGACTCCAGCATGGGGATGGGTTTCCACATGCAGTGACTGTGGGATCACTGGACACGCACCCTACCCCACGCACTCATCCCCGTGTGTCCCAGCATCCTGGAGAGTATCCCATTGCCTGGATCTCCTGGACTCCTGGACATCAGGATGGGCCGCAGGCAGATGAAAATGCTAGAAACCCCTCCCAGCCTCACAAGGGGAGGCCAGGTCTGAGAATATGGCATTGCCTTACTTCACGGAAAGAAAGGCACTGGGCATTTCTGACCTGGCATCATTCCAGGTGAGCACTTCCCCAGGTGAGCCTGCTGCCCTTCTTTACCAACACTGGGCGCTTTCAAGGGGGTGAGTCACCCCTACCTGCATGCAATGCCTGCAACACTGCCAGAACACCTCTACCTCATTACAGCACAAGGCCTCCAGTGGCACCACCAACTTGAACACTACGCAAATTTCAGTTCCATCACTGGCCCTCTTCTCTCTCATCCCAAGTTCCACTGACATTCACTCTAAAGCAAGGACACACCCACTGTCTTCCACCTCTGCCACCACCCCTCCCCAGTGGTCCCCACCTCCTGCCTTTCCCTACAGCCAGAGCACCATTCTGGAGACCAGAGATCTAAAATCACTACCACATGGCTGGGGTCAAGGTGCTGGCAGGCAACTCACCACTGTTCCGTGCCTCTGCTGGCTGCAGCATTCCTTGGCATGTGGCCACATCATGGTCACACCCCCACCTCCTTTTCTACAGTCAAATTTTCCTCTGCCTCCCTCTCACAAGGGCCCTTGAGTCTACACTGGGCCCACCCAGATAATATAGAACCAATGCCCCACCTCAAAATCCTTAATCACATCTGTGAAGTCCCACACATGGCCACATTCATAGGTCCTGTGAATTAGGACGTCTCCACATGGGCATTGTCTGTGAGCATTGTTCAGCAAATTGCAAGTAATGTACAATGTGACCCTAATTTTGTTTTTCAAAAATACGCCCTGGCTGGTGTAGCTCAGTGGATTGAGCGCAGGCCTGCAAACCAAAGCATTGCCGGTTTGATTCCCAGTCAGGGCACATGCCTGGGTTGCAGGCCAAGTCCCCAGGATGGGGTGTGCTAGAGGCAACCATATATTGATGTTTCACTCCCTCTCTTTCTCCCTCCCTTCCCCATCTCTCTAAAGATAAATAAATAAAATCTTTAGCAAAAATAATGTGTTAACTTATGAGAAAAACCTGGAAAAATCTACAGTGGTTACATCTGGGGTATGGGATTGTGGGACTTTCTCTTTTTGTGTCTATAATTTGTATGCTATTTGAACTTTTATTTAAAAAAGAACATATTAATTCTACCACGCACAAAAAAAAATCCAATACATTTACTTGTAGATGACTGATTTAAAATGATCGGCTGACATTCATACCTGATGCTGACAGGGAACCTCCACTGGGCACCTGTCATAGGAAGCAGGAGACCCAGAGGTTGGTGAGGTCCACCACTGGAGCTGGGCCTCAGGGGACTTCTGTACAACCACACCAGCAAGGGGTGTGCAAGGAAACAACAGTCTCCCTGCGGCGAGGCCAGGGCAGGAAAGCAAAGGAGACAACATCAAAACTTTATTTTTGGCCCTGGCTGGTGTGGCTCACTGGATTGAGCACTGGCTTGCAAACCAAAGGGTCATTGGTCCGATCTCCAGTCAGGGCACGTGCCTAGGTACAGGCCAGGTCCCCAATAGGTAGCGTGCAAGAAGCAACCACACATGGATGTTTCTCTCCCTTTCTTCCTCCCTTCCCCTCTGCCTAAAAATAAATAAATAAAATCTAAAAACAAAAAGTTCTATTTAAAAGTTAATCTACTTTAAAAAATAAAATTCTGTCTTTGTGCAAGGAGACTGATAGACTCTATGTCAGGCAGCCTCAGTGGACAGTGAAGGGCCAGCATCTTTCAAAGCTTGAAATGGGAGCTGCAAAGACTCACAGATGTCTGCCACTTAACCAGTACTGGTCAGAACATGGACTCTGCAGTACATAAGAACAGTTAGCACATTTACGGTTCTGTGTTTTATGGGTGCTCTGAAGGCAAGCAAGACATACAAAACACCGAGGCAGAATCCAATAAAGGTTCTCACAGAAGGCAGACAGAGGTCATCAGGTACAGATGAGGGAAGGCCTTAATCTGGATGACAGAATGAAAAATGACTACTTTGGGGAAAGAAGGCCTAAGAATCAGGCCTGTTTGGACAAGCTCCCCTGACGCCTCTCTGGGGCCCAGGTGAGCCAGCCTCTTGTCTGTGTTCCTCCTTCCTCTGCCCAGCCTGAGAACGCTGCCACCTATTGGCCTTTGCAGGAATCACACATGCCTGGGAGAGGCCCCCCTGCCCTCCGGTGGCCACCTGATGGCCGCTGTCAGCAGAACCTGAGACACCCCACCACTGGCCTACAATTTCTCCTTGTGCTTTTTCTTCATCCCCTGACCCCTTTCCAGGCTCCAGCCAGACCCACAGCCAGGGCTGAGGGGCCCTACATCCAGTCAGAAAGGGCAGCCCACAAGCACATGGTTCAGGCAGGAGGTAGCACCTCGCACAGAACACACACTCATCTGCATGTGGGCTTGGTCAATGACACAAGGTTAGGCCCTGGCTCTGCACATGCGGAGGCCCAGTGTGTCCTGCCCTCACTACCCCTACTCCGAGAGGGCAGTGCTGCTTTCTCATGTGGCCATCTGCTGTGCGCCTGCTTCAGACCTGCAAGCTAACCTGCCCTGGCATTCCGCCTTCCCAGCACGGGAGGGCCTTACTCCTCTCCACTGCAGCCTCACCACACTCAAGAGGGGAAGCAAGTCCTGCAGCTAGTTCACAAGCCAGCCCTGAATCCAGGCTTGACTCAGATTCCAGAACCTCCAGCCAGCCCCAGTGCCACCTGACACTGGCTCTCACCTGGACAGAGAGCCTGCTTTCCTGACACCCCAGCTTCTCCCACCTTCAACCAAGGGTCACCTGCCATGAGGTATCCAGCTCCTCCTCCCATCCAGGGTGTCTCCCCAGGACCCCAGAGCAAACCTGCAGCAAGGCCAGGTCCGCATCCTGGGCCAGCTGCTGTAGGTTCTTCACAGCTGACGTGGTCTTGATCACACGCACCAGGGCTGGGGAGCAGTCGAGCGGGAGCTCACCCAGCAGAGACTTCTCATCGCTGAGCAGCAGCAGGGCATGGTACGGGCTGTGGAGCAGAGTCAGGTCAGCAGGACATGTGAGCCACAGGTCCCCTGTACCAGGCGTGCACCTGGAACCAAAGGTGCAGCTGGGGTCCACAAGCACTGAACCTCAGAGAGGAGAGACCACAGGACAAATTAGAGACAAAGGGCAGTGGTATGTCCAGGGGCCTTTAAGCATCTGCAAGGACTGCTGTCACTCTAGGAAAAAAAAAAACAATTAGAACAAAACTGAGGAAGGTCAGATGACCTGACTCCATCTCCCACCTCTGGAATTGCCCAGCACATGTTCGTTGATTGAAAAAAATGAATGAATCTTTCCTAAGGAAAGAGCCCCAAATATGGGAAAAGCAAAATCGCTGTCGAGGCTATGAATAGAACTACATAAAAATATGCCTAGCAAAGAAGCCAGCAGGAAAGACATTGACTTGGAGCACAGGTTGAGGGAAAGAGAATGAGGCAGTGCTTTGCTTTCTCGTCTTCAGATTTTCCGTAAATGCGCCCAGGTTTATTTTTTTAATTAAAAAATATTTAAGGAAACTGGGGACTTGGTTGGAGATGGGAGCAGGAGGAGACTGGGCTCAGTTCTTTCCTTCAGGAAATCAGTTAAATTAAGAAATGGCAACCCCACAAGTTCAGATTCAAATGCAGGAGGAAGCAGTGAGCAACACCATGACAGCGTCCCTCCAGGGGTGCATCTTCCCACGACACTTGAGCCCACGGGACTAAGGGGAGGACCTCAGCATGGAGCCCCACTCACCCAGAGAGTGCCCAGAGGGCCCAGGGAAAACCCAGGGCTGGTCATTTCTATACAAAACCAGACACAAGAACATGTGTTTTTACTTCTATAATCAGGAGAGCTCTATCTGCCAATTTCTGCGGCAGGAAGAGGAAAAGAATTTTTGGAACAAAATAATTGGTGAAACCTCAGGCAAAAGAGAAGGGGCCCTACAGGGAGTGTGCACGAGGCCGGCACTCACCGAATTGCCTTCAGGCTCCGCTCTATGGCCTCAGGGGGGATGAGGCTTGCAGCAGCGTAGTGGATCTTGTGGGGCAGGCAGAAGCTCACCTCCAGCCAGCTGTTGATGTGCAGCCGCACCACACCAGACGTACACAAGCTGCAGACGGCAGACTCCATTACTGTCAGTGCCATCACCCATTCACACAGCAGCTTCTACCCAGGCACACAGATCCCACAAAACCCTGCCCAAAGGTGCTTCTTCCCAGTACACTGCTCCTGCTGGTCAGAGGAAACTGTAAGTGGACAAAGATGCAAGAAAGCATCTTTCCAGACCTCAGTACGTTGAAGAGAAGAAAATACGTTTGGAACCCACACACACAAATTGTATTTCTTCCTTGCCCTGGACTCTGTAATCCAACCAGAGTGTAAGAGCTCAAGGGAAGCATCTTTCATCTCTGTCCCAGAGAATGAACGCACCAGGGGTGTTGAAACGCCTCCTCCTGCACACCCCATGCCAGCCCCATCACAGGTGGGCAGCGAGGCAGGGCAGGGTCTGTCTCCCAAAAGAAGTGGGCAGGACAGGAAAGGCTGGGGGTGCCAAGTCCCTTAGGACGTCCTATCTAGAAGGGTGCTATGTCCTTCTTTCTAGAAGCAGATAGCACCCACCTCCCTACAGGTGCCAGCAGCACCCCAGGTGCACCAACCTTAGCCTCAGCGAGGGCAGTTTGGTTCTTTCAGGCCAAAACCTTGCTTAAAACAAGTATGACAATTGTCCCCAGCTCCTTGTTTCTCTCACATCCCACTTCAAACCATTAACAAATCCTGTCTGTGTCACCTGCAGGGACCTATAAAGTCCAGATCTCCTCAGCCTCCTCCTTCTGCCCTCCCCCACAGGCCCCACAGCTCCCAGCCTGGCAGTCCCAGCCAAGACCCCCAAACGCCAGCAGCCCCATGTGATCTGCCCACGTTTCCCTGACCTTGTTTCCTACCCCAGATAGATCCAGCTACACCAGCCACCCTGCTGTTCTGAGGGCCCTGGTGCTCTTTCCCTCCTTCAGATGTTAACCCAAGTGCCACTTTCTCAGTGAGGTGCACCCTGACCCCAGCCCCAGCCCCACAGGCAATCTGCCTGCTCACTGCTCACATGTGCCTCGAGCACTCGAGCACAGGACACACCTTTGTCTGCTGGCTGAACCTGTCTTCCCAACCAGAATTCGGTTATGAGGTGGGGTCTGTGTTTCATTCAACACTCACAGCATGGCTGGTCCAGTGTGGGATACTTTGGGGGCACTGAGAAGCATTTCATAAACAGAGGAAAGAACAGGGCCCGACAAATGCGTTTCCTGCTCTGGTGGTCTCTCAGGAAGGCTTTGCCCAGAGAACAGACTCCCAGCAGCTCCCTGTGGCCCTGGACTCCCTGAACTGGGGAACCACATACAAAGTGGTTGTTTTCAGCAAGAACTTCTGCAGCTCCCCAACAGAGAAGCCAGCCCCACGGCCTGGCTGCTCGGCCCCTGCACTAAGTGCTAACAGCACTTGGTGTTGATGAGAAAGAGAAGCAACTGCTTGAGCAATGTCCCTGTGGCTGATCCTCATGCCCCTAGCAAGTGAGTGAGAGGGGGACCTGTGCCCACTGTGAAGGCCTGGCCTGCCCTGACCCAGCTAGGTTAAGCAGTGCTCTTCCCAGCACATATCAACCCTGACACACTACTCCCAGCTGGCTGGACGGTCCAAGATGCCCACATTCAGCTGAGCCTGGGACAGGGCAGTGGCTTGGGGAGGGCAGCTGGGAGCTGCCATCTCACCCAGTCTCAGACCTCCCTTGGGGAAGCAGCCCTGCAGCCCTCATTCCCCACACCCACAGGTTGTTCTTACAGTTCCTCTCCTGAAATCCCAAGCAGCAGATTAACGACCCCAAGCTTCTCCCCACAGGTCCAGCTGGAGAACTGGCAGAACCTGTGGTCAGTGATTTCAAATTAAAAAAATAAGTCTTTATTCTCTCAAACAGGGAATAGACAATGGCGGGAGAAAATGGCGGGAAGAACACAGAGCACACCTATCACCTCAACACTCCCAGGGTTTCTGCCAGTACCATTTGCTCACCACACATTGCCCCACAGCTCCCAAACACATTCTGCCTGCCATACAGGGGCACTGGGAACACCCATGCCCCTCTCTAAGGATCTAAATGCCACAGAGGAGTACCCTTGGCTTTAGGGGATGTGGCTGAGTCTGCGAGGCAAAGGTCTGGCCAGTATTGGGGCTACAACCCTGCAGGGTCAACCCTATGAACAGGTCTGATGAGCATCACAATTTGGGGGAGACAGTTTTCCTCCAAGGTCTGAGAGGAGAACCCCACTCTTGGCTTCTTCCAGAACTGAGTGCTAAGCAAATACATCTTAGTAGATGAAAGCTCCCATTGTCCTGCTTTTCCATGGCTGAAGGTCTCTGCTGGCTGGACATCAAACCCTACGAAACAACTCAGTATCTTCAGGAATCAAAGGTCACACCATGTGAGTTTCCCAGGGTGCCCAGCTCGGTTGCTCCACTTGATTAAGTCAACAATATTTATATCCTTGGCATCTACATACAAAAGGGAACATCGAGGAAAATCAGGGGCTATAGGGAGGATGAAATGTCCAGGCTCTTTCTCTGTTTCACTTTGTATTTGGACAGAAAGGCTGGTCGATTAAAAATAAGGATCTATTTCTGAGTTGTCTTCTGTAACACACTGCTCAGAGTAGCTGTTCAAACACCACAGAATCAGAATTAAACAAAGATTCCTATCATTTTTAAGGTAGCTGGTTTTTAAAAAAATTTTTTTAAAGATTTTACTTATTTTTAGAGACAGGAAGGGAGGAAGAAAGAGAGGAACATTGATGTGCAAGAGGTGCATCAATAAGTTGCCCCTCACACACCCCCAACTGGGGGGCCTGACCTGCAACCCAGGCATGTGCCCTGACAGGGAATCAAACCAGTGACCTTTCAGTTTGCAGCCCTGCAGTCTAGTACTCAGTCCACTGAGCCATGTCAGCCATGGTGATAGCTGGTTTTGATGCACCCAGGTGCCCAGCGATGCCACGTGCAAGCCCCCAATGACCTGGCATGTGCTGAGGCTCCAAGCACTGGTTCAGGCTCCTGGGGTAAAACTTATAGCCCGACACTTAGGGGCTCTGATTCAGTGGTGTTGGGAAAGCAAACTGTATGGAACATAAGAAGATGGAAAAGAGCTATAAGAAAAGGGACAAGCAGAGGAGGGTGTAGGGGTGTGCATTTGGGGGGCAGGCTATTTGGGGCTTGGGACAGGCCTCATGGAGAGATGACATCAAGTGCCCGATTTGGGTGCAAGGGAAATGAACCAGGCCCACATAGCATCTGCACGTCAGCCACCCCCTGAGCCCTGGCCATGCCATCTGGTGTCCAGTGGCATGAGGCCCTCTCCTCAGGGAGGGGGGCCACCCATGTTGATTTTCTGGTTTCCATGTGGATGTTACTCTACTTTTCCAAGCATCTGCTCACTTCCCACAAACCTCTTCCCCTGGAGCACCAAGGCTGGTGCCTCTCTACAAACAGAGTGGAGATCCTGAATGCCACCTGTGGCAGTACCCCAGAGGGCCAGCAGAAGACCCTACAGTCGTTGGAAAACTCTGAAACAAGTCAGGAGAAGGGAGAATGGTCCTCAAGCTCCCAGAGAAGCCCTATAAACCCCCCATGTGAAGAGGTGAGCTAGGAATTGCATTGAAATCTGTCAAGAGGAAGAGAAAGGCTTGTGCCTATTTGTATGGGTTTTTTTTTAAACATTTTATTTATTTATTTTTAGACAGAGGTCTATGGAGGGAGGAAGAAAGGGAGGGAGAGAAACATCAATGAGCAGTGCCTCTCACACACCACCCCACTGGGGACCTCGCCTGCCACCCAGGCATGTGCCCTGACAGAATTATATAGTTTTAAGACATGACTAGTGAAGTGGGTGTTCAGGGCCTAAAATGTTCCTACTAAGCCATACTTCTCTTTGTAGGGAAATTAATGGTTTGATCTGGAGACAGTGTAGGAAAAATGCTGCCCCCACATGAGGCTTATCCAGTCCCTCATGCAGGTCTGGGCCAGGAGGGACAGCCAAGCCCTGTCTGCAGCAAGAGATACGTGCTCCCGCCACAGCCCCAGTCCTGAAGCAGTGACTGTGCATAAAGCTATGCACCAGCCTAAAATATGTTATCTTTTACATCCCAAATACGGATGTATGCAAGCTATTCCTTTACCCTCAGATCTCAGATTCTGAGAAAGAATGTCAGGTTCCTAACCTTCGGCTAATACCTGAAACATCTTTTGGCCACCCTTCTTTCTGCCCTAGGCCAGAGACATTCAAAGCCAGCTCTGAACCCTCTGGTCCCTTGGTCTCATGCAACCAGGCTTCCTACTACATGCAGTGGGACACTGCACCTGAACCAAGAGATCTGGGTGGGCTCTAAAAGTTTGTATGTAGGTATATTTTATGGAAATATGAACTAAACTCCCAGGATTTTCATGGAGGGGTCTGTGGGCTTATGTATCTCATAAGCAATAGTGTGAGGCAGTGAGGAGCAGGCATGAAGTCCCCAGCATACCCAGTATGGCCTGCCCAGCCAAGCCCTGGACAGCCTCCTGGACCCCACTGCAGGCCCTGTTAATAACAGAGACCCAGGCAACAAACATTTCTCCTTCAAACCCCACGGAGTCCACACTGACATGACTCCTATATACTCTTCCTTTCAACCACTAGTGAATGAGCTGAGCTTCTCCACATGCCAAGCACAAGGGCTGTGTTATGGAAAGTGAAGGGACATTCCTGACCTCATGGGAGACACAGCCTGACAGTCACACAGATGAGTGAGGTGCTATCACTGAAGTCACCAAATTCCACAGGGAGACACAGGTACTAGGACAGTCAGGGTGGCCTCCCGAGGGATGCACACTGCCAGCCTACGTTCACAGACACTTGGATCTGGGGCACTGAGCCACCAGGTCACTCAACCAAACCATAGCCCCGTATTTTATTTTTTTAATTTTATTTATTATTTCTAGAGAGGGGAAGGGAGGGAGAAAGAGAGGGAGAGAAACATTGATGTGCGAGAGAAACATCGATTAGTTGCTTCTCACACACACCCCAAATGGGGACCTGGCCCACAACACAGGCAAGTGCCCTGACTGAGAATCAAACCTGTGACCCTTCGCTTTGTGGGACAATGCCCAACTAACTGAGCCACACCGTCAGGGCTGGATTTTAATTAAAACACCAAATGCAGAACAATTCCTTTGAAAAGTCTCACCCCAATCTCCACCATCACTAAGTCTCACAGCTTCCTGTCCTTTATTTCTGCTCTGAGAAAATCTTTCCCAGGGACCTGTCAGGAGGTCACTATCTGTGTTCTATGCTGCCTGATCAGTGATGGACACTCAGTCTCCCTTTCTTAGCTCTAAGGTGCAGTCCATCTTCAGGAGCAGAGGCAGGCCAGGACAGACCCTCGAGGCCAACTTGGGCCTGGTCGGACACAGTCAGTGAGAAGGCCACAGGCCAGAGAGGCTCCTGGGTGGTGGCAGAGCCATTGCTGTGCTGGGCTGAGCCAAGTACAGGGGTGAACACAACTGCCCCTGATTTCCCTGGTGGTAGGCCAAGAACTGGTCAGGGTGTGGTCTGGAAACAGGGTGGTTTAGGGGGTCACTTGAAGGAAATTCAATCCTGGGCACTAACACAACAGAATGCCTGGGTTGGAGGATGGAAACTAAGTGCTGGACAGTAGATCCTAGGAGCTCTTTTTGCTAAAATCTGATTCCTGTCCTTCTCCTTTAAACTGAGGCCCACTAGGGGGCACTGGCTGCCTCAGGCTCTGAGCTGCAGCAGGCCCTCAGATACCCAACCCAGGATCTTATCCTTCCAGCTTCCAGGGCAGTTTAAACATAAGCAATTGCTCTGGACCCATGTGGCTCAGCTGGTTGGAGCATTATCTCAAAACTAAAAGGTTGCAGGTTTGACTCCTGGCCAGGGCACATACTTGGGTTGTGGGTTCAATCCCCAGTCAGGACACGTATGATCCTTAGTCCAGGCACCTAGAGAAGGCAACTGAGGCACCCAATCGATGCTTCTCTCTCACATCAATGTTTCTCTCTCTCCTTTCCTCTCTCTCTAAAAGCAGTGTAAGAAAATGTCCTCAGCTGAGAATTTAAAAAAAAAATTTTTTTTAAAGAAATCATAGTCCATTCTTTCTTTAGCAATATAAAGTCTGTTTCTGGTTTGCTTTTTATTTTAATTCTAGATTAGCCTGATTTTTACTGTAGTCTAATTTTTTTGCTTCTTGGCCTTCTGGCTAAAATCAAGGGTAATCTTAGCTGAGGCATGCAAGTTCCCACTCAGATTAAGGCAATGTTTCCAAGGAGGAGATTTCTGGTACCCGAGATTTCAGTCAACCCAAGACGAGAAGGCAGTAATTTTTTACTCCAGAGAAAACTTCAATATAATCATGTGGGACATAAAGACAGGGTCAGACTACAAGACCAAAAATCCCTTTCTGGGTCAAGCTTTCCAGAGCAGGAGGGACCACGAATCAAAACCATCACTCAGCAAGGGCTGTTTCAGGCTGCCCTGATGTTCTCTAATGCCCAGGAGACACAACCAGAGGTCACCAAAATAAAGACAATGGAAACACAAGCTTTCCTCACAAAGGACAACTCTCCCTCCCATATATATTTTTTAAATATTTTATTTATTTATTTTTTAGACAGAGGAGAAGGGAGGGAGAAAGAGAGGGAGAGAAGCATCAATGTGTAGTTGCCTCTCACATTCCCTCCATCGGGGACCTGGGTGGCCACCCAGGCATGTGCCCCAATTGGGAATCGAACAGCAACCCTTGGTTTTCAGGCCAGCACTCAATCCACTGAGCCACACCAGCCAGGGCTAAACTTACCTTTTTTATTGACTTTTTGAAGGGGAGAGAGAAAGAGAGAGAAAAACACCAACTTGTTCCATCCATTCATGCATTCATTGGTTGACGCTTGCATGTGCCCTGACTGAGGATCAAACCCACAATACTGGCTTATCAGGATGATGCTCCAACCAACTGAACTACCCAGTCAGGGCATCTCTCCCTCCTTTATAAAGGTACCTACACCTGCCAACAGAAAAACAAGCAAGGGATATGAGCAGAGAGCTAACAGAAGAAGAAACAGGAATGGTTTAAACATGTGAAGACATGTGTAAGCTGTACTGAGATCCCATGCTGTATCCATTATGTCGGTTAAAACCAAAAAGCTCACCAAGACCCTGTGTTGACAGGCATTCCTATGCTGCTGGTGGGAGGCACAACCCCCACAGAGAGAAGTGCATTTTAGCTATCAGGTAATGCCCAGCAATTCCACTTTTAGAAATGTATGTTATGGATATGTGGGTACACGTGAAAAGTAACACATGCGTATGGTTGAGTAGCATGCCTTACAGCAACAAAGGGTGAAACCAGCTGAATGCCTAAGGGAGGGGGTTGACTAGATGTGTAGCAAAAAAAAAAAAAAAGTCCTTATTTACCAGTGCAGGCAAAGTCTCAGTTACACTGTTAAACTGAGAAGGCAAAAGGCTGGCTGGGGCGCAGTGTGCTACCACCATGTGAAAGGGAGACAGTGGGTCAGTATCCACCCACTGGCACCTAAAACCCATTTGTGAGGAAGGGTACACAATGTGGCTGCCTGCCGAAGTGCATTCTACCACCAAGATGAGAACCTGCTGAGAGCCCAGGAGGAAAGAAACTCAATACTCCAGTTTTCAGACTTGATGAATATGTGACCTTTTCAAAAGCTCAAGTTAAAAAAAAAGAAAACATTATCAAAATGTTCATAGTGATTATCACTGTTATGACGTTATAGATGATATATTTTCTTTATACTCTTCTGTATTTCCTAAATGTCTATAATGTTAGTAAAAATCAGAAAAATTAACACGACAAAGGGAAAGGCTCCTGGGCAAACCACTGTCTCTGGGCTCAGATGACACACGGCATGGCCAGCCACAGCTCTGAGATGAGGACCAGCTCCAGCAGGGAGAAGAGTCCACTGGAGTGGAGCAAGGCCTGGGAGGGCCAGGAGCTAGCGCTGAGCTGCATGCACTTGCAGAGGAGAATGTGGAAAAGTAAGAGGGAGGGAGGGAAGGAAGAAGAGGTGGCAGAGAGAGGCGATGGAACTAGAAGGTGCTAAAGAAGCCTGCACCTACATGCCTTCTGCCTGGTGCTGTGCGGTGCCCTCAGATATAAGTGATGACCCCCGTGAACAAATGGGCTAGTTGCAGGGCTGGAAAGATAAAACTGCCAGGTGGGCTGTCACTTGGGCACCCCCACCCACCAAACCCCTCATCCCCCCACTGCAGACCCAGGGCCAGGGAGTGGTAGTCAGAGGGATAAGGACACTCTTTAAAAAGAAAGGAAGTTCTTTGTCCACATTTAAGAGAGTAGGTGCTGAGCCACAGATACAATCAGAACTACCGTGAAATTCCACTGTGTCTCCAACACCTGCTGCAATCATACACTTACTGTCCCAACCCCCCAAGTCTCCCAGGGCAGAGAGCAGCATGGCCAACCCCAGCTCCCTCCTCTGAGTCTCTGTTTCCTCATGGGTGAAATGGTGACAGCAACACCCACCTAATGAAGGTGGGACAGAACATGGCACTGTGTCATGTTCAGTAAAATCACCTTGCATCTGAGGACTCAAAAGCACTTTCAGGTTCTCATGCATAACTTCAGGTTTATTTTCTGGTTTAAGAGAAGTCTGGAGGTGACTCTTCCAGCCAGGCATTACACCAAAGGGGCTGGCACTTACTGCCCTCCCTCATCCCCATTTCCCGGCCAACAAGGGAACAGCACCCAGCAGAGGGAGCTCCGACTTCAGACAGCACTCTGGCAGGTAAGGTCCACGGGGAGGAAGTGCATGCATGGAGCATGTGCTCCCCACGGTCTCACCTGTCATAAGCTTCCTTCAGGTCCCTGGCCAGCTTGCACTTGGGCAAGATGTGATGGAATGGGGACTGAGGACCATCATTTGCTGCAAGAATTGCAACACAGAAGGATTTAGAACCTCCAAAGCAAGGGAAGCCACATAGGCTACAACAGAAAATACCTTTTAAAAAGAGTTTTAACCAAACATCAGGATATTCACAACTGCTGCTTATAAAATCTTTGCATCCAGTTGAATTAAAATTAGGCTTAGGCTAATTTGTTTAACTGTGTTTATGAAATATCTGTATTTAAACTTCAGCACTGGCCCCACCTAACCCTGGAATCAGAGGCATCATGGAACCAGCCCTCACTGGCTGCTGCTGTGGACTCCGACCTCAGCCCACCAGAGCCGCCTTCCGCCTCCTCAAGCACGGAATTCCATGCCCCGTCCCACCCTTTCTGCCACGTGTTTATGCTAATGTCATCTATTTTTGTGACTGCAAGTCTTTTTCATTAATGCTTTCTCGTAAATGTCTAACAAAAATTGTATGTACTAACTTGAATTTTTTTTAATTACTATGATAAAGTCAGACTCTCAAGAAAATGTTTTAAAAAATAAACCGCCTCAATTGTTATTAATTGGTATACAAGTGGCCAAAACAAAAGTATATTACACATTTTGACAGCAAATTGTCAAACATAGAAACTAAATTTTTACTGAAAATGCACCTGAGTGGGACAGTTCAAGTACGGTGATCACTGCTCTTCCTTACTGCTAAAATTAGACTGGGTTAACCTTCAGACGTGTTCCTAGTTTTCTCTTTTGTACAGAGGCGCCGACCTGAGAAGACGGAGGTGGAGGTTTGTTTCCGGTAGGTATCTCTCTGCATTTTGAAATGTTAACACAATGCCAAAACCACAAGCTAAATGTATCTCTCAGCAAAAATTATTTTTAAAAAGATTTAATTTTTATTAAATCTTTAATAAAGATTTAATTCCATTAAGTCCTCCTTTGATGTAGCTGAAAACGAACAACTGGTAAGCACCCACCTTGCCAGCTCAATATTCCTGCTGGCCCCTCTCATGGCCTCCGCCCCAGGGCAGCCTATCCAGCAGCACCAGGGCCAGCAGGCAGTGCCTGGCCTGCATTAGGAGTCATCGTGCAGCACTTGTCGGCAGGAGAACGTTTCAGGCTAACAAACCAGTTTTAGCATGCCAGGAAGGCAGGTCTACAGTATGCCTCCAGAAGTCTGCCTTTGCACCCGGCGCATGCTCAGCCCAGCGTGGAGATCATGGAAGCTCTGAGTAGCTCCGCAAAACCGGATCAGTATCCTGTCTGGAAATACCGCCTGCTCTGTGGCAATGGGCTAGGAGTGACTCCTGTGGCACTCACCATCGGCCACAGCAGACACCTCATCCTGCAGCGCGAGGATCAGCTTGGCCTCCCGAGTGAGGTACTGGCAGCGGCGCTCCTCGTGCTGCAGCACGGTGGCAATCCGTCGGGAGAGGTTGTGCAGGCAGTTGATCACTGAGGGGTCTGCATTGGCCTGTGGGAGAGGCCACACACAACTCAAACGCAGTGTCCGTTCTCAGGTGGTGCACGTGCAAAGCAAAAACTCAAACCAGAAAAGAACCCATCCCTACTCCCTTTGCCCAGGCCCTTCTCCAGGTGTCACTGCTGTGTCCAGCTGTCCACTCTAGGGGCCATCCACAAACACCAATCCAGTCAGCAACCTATCTTAGGGGTTGCAGCCTGAATGGCAGCACACAGATGGCTCTGTGGGGTCGCCTAGTGTGGGGGTGGGGAACCAGGCATTTCTAACAAGCACAGAAAGGCTCCCACACGCATGGCACCACACCCAGGCTGTCCAGGAAGGAAGGCACGGATCAGGCATCCACTCTGGGCCTGGCAGAGGCAGCCAGAGGGGCAGTGGAAAGTACACATCTCTCTACCCACTTGCTGTGTGACCCTGGGTCACAGTTCCCCACTTGAGAAAGGACAACAGCGGCACCTCCCTCACCAATCAGTCAGAAATGTCAAGTGCTCCAAGGAGATCCCACCCAGAGCTGAGAACCCCGGCAGCAACTGCAGTCACCAGTGCACTGCTGCCGGCTCCTGGACTGGACCAGCCATGTGCGAACTCGGTCACAAAGCCCATTCATTACAGCAGGGACACATGGCATAGAAAACAGAAACAGAGCTGATTGTTCACTGAACATTTTCTGTCCTCGAGGTTAAGTAGCTTTTCCCAGCAGAAATGACCCTGGCAACAGGAGAGGACAGCAGGCTCCAGCCACTCCCCTCCCCCTGAGCTCCCTCCACACACCCAAGTTAACTCTGAAAACTATCAGGGGGCCCAGTCTGGCCAGGCCAAGGGTGGAGTAGGTGGCTGTGGGGTCTGTGAAGATGCTCCTCAGAGCAGATAACAGGCCAGCCGTGACTCAGGGTTTTGGGAGGCCCACAGGGCAACTGAGTCATCCTATGGGGCGGAGGTGGAGAAAGGATGAGAGACGAATGGTGCCACTGATTAGAACCTCTGGTGCTGCCTCCCTCTGGGTTTATCTGTCAGACAGGGCCCTGCCTACTAAATGTCCACAGTAAACACTTTTATCCCCTGGAGTTGGAGAGATTTTCTAAACTCCTAGCAGACCTCATGATCACAAACAGAGCTGATACCCGGCAGCATTCCCACGCTGGGGAGAGAGCCCAAGGTTGCTCCTGTGCCATGCCCACCCCCGGGCAGCAAGCCTGCCCCCTCACAGGAAGGACATCCCCTAACCAGTGTCACCTACAACATCACAAAACTGTAGGGCCTGGGTCATAGGGAGCACGCCATTGCCTCAAGACAAACACACTTTTAGAAGAATCTGTGTAAAAACACTCCCATGGCAAAGCAGAGGTAGGAGAATGATCATTCAGGGCACATGATCATTCCCTTGAAAAAGTAATCAAATCACACCTGAAAACCCAACCCTCTGCTAGAGGTCCCACTGGCTGGGGCATGGCAGTGGTGTCAGATGCTCCAGGGCCTGTGTGTCCCACACTTGCAGGTATGCAAGGTGGTGCTTACACAGGTGAGGCCCAGTGATCAGCACTAACAGAGTGTGCCAGGGTATACTGTCTGGCCACATAGGCCAGGCACTATTCAAGGTGCCTGCAGAGCCTGAGGCTGTGGTGGCCACACTGAGAGCTACCACTAGGACAAGCCAGCCCTGAGTGGGAGCTCTTAGAAATGCCACACTTTCTCCGCATGTGATGTGCGGCAGCGTGAACTTTATGGCATCACCTGTGAGACTTGCTTGTCCCCAAAACCTGTATCCAAGTGCAGTCAGGCCTCCAGATCGAACACCTAGTTTGCAGGAAATATAAGGACAGAGAGCACATCCGAGCGTCTGCGTGAGATGAGCCCACAAATGGAGCATCTGACGGGACAAAGGGAGGGGAGAGTCCCGGACTGGCAGGGATCTGGAGACACAGCCCCGCATGCGTGTGGGGGCTGCCTTCACCCTGGGTCAGACGGGCCAACCGGAGGCCTGCTGCGGCAACTGGGGGAAGTTCCAACGGACCACATGCTGGTTGATGCCAGTGTACGGTGAATTTTCTCAGGTGTGAAAAGGGTATGCTGGTATAAAAATAAATGTCCATATTTTTACAGCAACGCCTTCTGAAGTATGTAAGAGTGAACAGACATGAGGTCTTAGGCTTGTCTTGAAATACTTAAGCAACAAGGCTGGGGGCATGGCTAGGGTGTAAAGGCAGTACGACAGTTATGGGATCTCAGAGACAGGTGTAGAGGTTTATCAAACTGCTCAAAATTTTAAAAAGCACACATTTTTATATGACTACTGAAAAGGAAAAAAAGCTTGTCTACCCGAAAATACCAACCCTTCACACTACCTGAAATTCCTCCCATTTTCCAACACTATGACCCATGCTCTCTAAGCACCCCCCTGCCCTGTTCCCTGCTGCTTCCACCTGGCAGTGACCTGCGCCCCTCCAAGTCCTGGTGCCACCTCCCCCTTAATGGCCGCAAACATGCCGGTGAACAACCACCACAACCTTTCCCAATCATTCCTCAACTACTGGATACCAGAACTATCTCCAGCCAAATTGTTATTATAAAAACCTTTACACAACTTTAAAATATGTTTGTTTTCTTGGCTGCTACCCAATCCGCTATCACACAGGCCCCAGAGATGAGGGCCTGCCTGCAACGTCTGGGGTGGGGCTGTGGCAGCTTCTCGCTACCCGCCCCACGGGGGCTATCGGTGCTGACAGGCGGACAGCATTCGTCATGGCTTTTGCTTGCTTGTATTTTTAATTAATTAAAGTTCTCTTTGTGGATTACGGCCTGTGGGAGAGGCAACACATGACTTTTATACTATGTAATGACATAAGTAATACAAGAATGCTGTGAATATGTAAACACTATGAAAGCGTATAAAGTAGAAAGTAAAGACCTTTTGGAACCTCATGCCCCCACCACTAACAAATCATTTTGTTCTAACTTGTAGTTTCTTATTTTTCAACAAGGTATGCCAGTTTGAAAAATTAAGCTCCATTCTAACAGAGATTTTCTCTAGCATCATTTTGATTTTGAACCATTGACAGTGAGACCTGTAGTCTACACAAAAAAGCCACCATGGAAAAAAACACCTTGAGGCTTAGAAGGTGTCTAGTTTTACAGGTTCCCTTTCTACTCAGTCTCATTTCTGCCACTCCGAAGGTTTTCAGAGCACACCTTGTTCCCCATCACTGAAATCCAGGCACTGTCTCACTCATATTTCTGCACAAAAGCCATCAAGCAGATCACATGCCTAGCCAGAAAGAACTACTAGGTTCTGTGGTGAAAACAGATACTGGGGTATTTCGGAGGAATGCCATTACTTACCAGTCATTGAGTATATCCTAGGTATTCCCAAGTCCCTTCATAATAGAAGCCAGTCCTTACCCAAGGGTGCTTTGCATGTTTATTTGGATCCCTCATATTTTAACAGCTTTACTGAAAAGGAATTTCCTGTCACTAGTAAAAACACAACTTCAGACAGAACTGAGAACCATTTAAGAACGATAAGGTTGAATTATTTAAAAAATAAAAAATCATAAGTGTAGTGAGGATGTGGAGAAACTGGAGCCCTCGCGCAGCGCTGGTGGGGACGTACAACAGTGCGGCCTCTGTGGAGAGCGGTCTGGCAGTTCCTCAGAGGGCAGACACAGAGGTACCGTACGGCCCAGCCATCCCAGTCCTAGATGTACGCCCACGAGAAATGAAAGCATGTGCCCACACAAAACTTTGTACACGGGAGTCTTTAATCAACTTACCAATAACCCACAACCTTCGTACCGACCCACAGCATCTCTAACAGAGTTGTTTGTAAGAAACACAAGGTGAAAAACACCCAAATGTTCATCAGCAGATGAATGGATAAGCGAAGTGTGGCCTACCCACACAATGCAGTACAATTAGACCATAAAAAGGAATAAAGTACTGATACCCACGGCAAGGAATAATCTCAGGATCACTATGCTCAGTGCAAGAGACCAGACATCAAGGCCACATCCTGTAGGTTCCCACTCATATAAAACATGCACAACAGGTAAACCCACAGAGACAAAAGCAGATTGGTAGTTTCTAGGGGCTGGCAGGGGGTGGAGGAAAGAAAGGAAAATAATTGGTCTCCTTTTAGGACAGTGAAAATGTTCTGAAACCTAAATAATGGTGATGGTTACACAACAGTGTTACTAGATGCCACCAAACTGCACAATTTAAAATAGTTAAATCGGTAAGTTGTATGTATATTTTATTTTATTTTTTTAAAAGAGAGACAAGAAAACAATGAGAGTGGACCAGTGCCATGCCCACTGCAGTCGAAGCTCTGCGTCAACGACACACTCACCAGGAAGAGCTGCTGCGGTCGCCCCCCCAGACCCTCTTCCCTCACAGGCCCGCACTCCACAGCCCTTTGCACACACTCACCCTCAGAGCAAACACCACATTAAAAAGAATCATGGTGGGAGCTTCCCTCTTCGGGGATGGGTCCGTTTTGGAGACCTATGAAAAAGGAATAATTTTTTTTTTATTTTTAAAAGGCAATTTATTTAAATAACACTGACTTTTGAAATTTATGGAAAAGTAATTAAATCACATTAAATATTTACAAGAAAAAAAAGAACATTTGCAGTTCCAGTAATAAATGTTCATCAAAATGCCAATGTAGAAATTGGCATCTTAATTTTATCCATGTTATATTTAGACAAGTGGTTTTCAAACTTTGATCTCAAGACTCCTTAAAGCTACTAAAAATTATCAAACCTTTGTTTATGTGAGTTACTTCTGAGAGGCATAGTTCTAATGAATTAGAGCCACCACTTCCCAAGAAGAGTTGTTTAAAGCTAGTCTACTTTAAGCATGGGAAAAAGTTCCAGAACATAGCAGAACCAGGAGAGAACAGAGCTCGAGGGTCTTGGAAAACTGATCAGCGCCTCTGCATGGGCTAGTCAGTGGTGGCTGCAAGGACAAGTGCATCACCACTGAGATAAGAATAGGAAGGTGAGTGCTGCAACCCTAAGTGACAATGCTGGGGGGTTCAAGTAGTGAAGCGTTCTCTGCCCAGACCTCCCTTACTGCCATCCCCAGTGTCCCTCTGAGCTCTCCAAGCTGCCTCCATCCTGCCTCCATCCGTTATGACACAGACTCAGGATGATTAAGAAGAGGCAGGACAATGCTCAGAGCCAGCAGAGAGGCAGGGCTGCCGCTCTGGCATCCAGCCAACCCGAGTCACAAACACCAAGTTGATCACAAGTGTTTCCACCAGGGGGCATAAGAGGCCAGGGCCCCCAACTCTCCCTGGGCCTCCCAACCCGCTCATCACTGTCCCCTCACTCCAGTTTTGTAGACCTGTGACTGCTGGCAGGCTGCCAAATCTCCCCTCCATCACCCACAGGCCACAATTAGGGACTAATACCATCAGCTGGGGTTTCAGGGAGGAGAGAGGATTGCTGTCTGTGGGGGGAGGTGCACCCAGCCACAGCTCATGTTTTGGCACCTCCAACCACCTCAGAACCTCCTTCCATGGACTTAGTCATGGAGAAGACGGAGGACCACATCACAGACCCTCAGATTTCTGGATCACATATAAATGGAGCTAAATCTTATACTGTCCTATCAAAACCCTTTAGAATCTGAGTGATGCTGTTGCTGATTCTGGCTGTGTGCAAAGGACTGACTGGCAGGTTCTGGTGTGCAAATTCCCTTGGGTCAGAGTGCATTCAATCTTGTTAAAAATCCCCAGGACTGTAACATTTCATTCATCAAAGAATGCATATAAAGGATCTAGCACAAAAGTAAGAGCTAAATTAAAAATAATGTTGGCTATGATTTCACCTAATAAATAAGAAATGCTTATACCACTACACAAAAGCTAGGGGCAGGGACAGAAACTCTGGGGGCAAGGATGCCCATCTCCTTCTCTGACGGACCCACCCTCGGGGCCTATGTGGACGTGCCGCTGACAGCAAGGAGCTGCCCAGGACTGCTGCACACTAGCTGCCTTCACCCAAGCCAGCGTCAGCCACCACTCCCTGCGGGCCCCACGCCAAGGAGAGCCTCATCTGCTCAGGGCAGCCCTTACCTGCCCCAGCGCATGCTGCAGGAGTGTTGGGTGCCCAACAAAACGCACATTATCAATCTTCAGTTCAAATTTTTGGCCACACATTTCGGACTTGGTTGCCAAAATTGTTGCCAGGATGACATCTGAAAACCTTAAGATGAAAAAGAGGTAGAGTGGAAATAAGTGAACAAAGTGCTGCAGTCCCACACCTGCTGCCCTCAGAGAGCAAGAGTCTCAGTATATTGCAGCCTTGTGTGCAGAGTGGCTTGACCCCCACTGATGACCTGGGAGCTTCCGTCAGTTGCCTTTTGAAGCAATCCCCAAGATTTGGATATCAAATCACCAAAATTACAAGGTAAAAGGCATGAGAAGCATAGACTGAAGGCACATGCTGTCAATTTTTTGGCATGCTCTTTGAAATTCAGGAGAGAAACAAGTTGCAGTTTGCTTTTAAAGGGAGAACAACAGCTGAAGCTGGCGCTGCCCTGAGGAGCTGCTCATAAGGCTCACAGGTGGGGGGTGGGGGGCTAAACCACCAGGCCCAGGTTTACCAGGCTGCACCCGTCCACTCCAGGAACCCCAACCCCTCAGTGCTGTGTAGAGGGCACGGGCACATGCTAACTGCAGCGTGCTCATTACCTTCCTCAGCACAGCTGCTTGGCCCTTCCCTTAGCCTGAACACCTGCACCTTCCAGTTTTTATTGGGGAGGAAACTTTTTTATTTTTATTTTTGAATCTTTATGGGAGCTTCACTCAGATGGCTGGTGATCTGAGAAGACCATGGGTTCATACCCTAACAGACTGTCTTAAATTCCACTTTAAAATGGCCATTTTATAAGGAGAACAAAGTGTAGGTGAGGGGCTTGGAATCCAGGGAAAAGTTAATTAGATTTAAAAAACTGCAGTATTCTCTCCCTGGACAGTGGTCTTTATCTGTGTTCTGGGGAGGAAACTTTTAAGATACAGAAGATACACAGACCCACTGGTATGACTGAACAAAGGATGCACAGGACTGGATGCCACACAAAAACAGGAATGCCTACAGTGTGAGAATGGATTTGGATACAAGTTCATCCCTTTGCAGGAAGCACCTGTACACTTATATTTTCTTACTGGCAACGCAGGGGGTGGCAGGAGGATGGTCTGGATAAGGGAGGGTCACCACAGGGAGGAGTGCTGGGGGGTGAAGTGCAGACTCTTATCTCAGAGCCCAGGCTTGGTGGGTGCCTCCAATTTAGAAACTGATGTGCCGTGTCTGAGCTGCAGCCAGAAGAGAGACAAGTCCTGTGCTCATCTCTCCACCTGGGGAAAACATTTCTAGTATTCAGGCTGGGAGGATACACTGTACTGGGGGAAGGAGCTCCAGTTCCCCCAGGGGCATGTTCTGCCCTGGCCAGAGAGACCCCAAAGGTCCTAGAGGCCATTGAGGATGGAGTTCCAGTGTGGAGTGTCCTGGGCCTTTGCTGAGGAGTTTACAGTGTATCAGGCACCATACCAGATGCTTTTCTCATGAAGGGCCTCATGTGGGAGAGGGGAAAGACTAACAACATCTCTCTCCATTTTCTGAAGAAAAAAGATGGTCTGCCACAAACTGCTGCCTCAGCTCAACACTAAAATAAAATAACAAATGACTCGGATGAAAGGATCTAGGAAGGGGGCCATTTGCCCTGGGCTCCTTACACAGGCAGGGTCCACGGCCCAATGTAGGAGGGACCTGAAGTCGGCCAGCAGCAAGAGCCCTGATGACCAACCAGCACTCAGACAAACTGCAAGATAAGGAACTAAGGGACTCTTTCCCACAGATGGCAGGGGGGCCTAGAACTGCTAAGGTATTGGGGAGGGAGGGCATCATGTTGGTTTCTAGCCTTCCCCAGGACTGACATGGCCTCTAGGCATCCTACGTTGCCCTGTGGCCCCAGACAAACTAGATGTAGAGGGTTTGCCTCTTGCACAGTCAGCACTGCACTCAGCCCTTTCCACACCAAGGCTGTCAGAGACCCAACTCAAGTCCTCAGCCACCCATCTGGGGTCTCTCTTCCCTGGAATACTGCTCTCTGGAGCGATTAAACCAGAGATGGAAGATTCCAGGGTCTTAGACCAGAGACATTAATTATATGCTTTCTTCAAAAACTAAATGGTTCACTCTGCCCTATATAACTCCTGTCTGAGGAATACAGTGATGGTGAGCAAGAGCTCAGGGCGATAAACCCAAACACACACTTCTGCCCTAATGACTGATCCAGTGCCAATATTTCACATCTTATCTGAACAAAGAGCCCCTCCACTCTGCCAGCCAAGGACTCCAGGACACAGATAAGGTATAGAAAACAACTTCCCACTACTCCAGAGAGTTCATCTTTTCCTGTAATATCTAAATACTGCTGTTAAAAAACTCTGCCATGTCATCCAGACCCACAGAAGAGCCTCATCCCTGGCCCTCAGCCACCAGTCCAAAAACCTAAGTCAGTCTGGCTATGGGATGGGCCCTGAGATTCAGGCGCAAGCAGTGCTGGTATAGTGAATATCTATAAATATTCAAATCCGAAAGCACCCTTCCAAGAGCCAAAGAAAAACTGCTTCCCGCCAAGACCAGAAAGGCCAGGATCTACAGAAGGAGCCAACTGCAAAGCCATGTGCTGCTCAAGTCAAAAGCCACACTGCCCTCTGTTCAGGGAGGACCCTCCGGAGTGGCCAGCAGGATAGTAAGTCTGGCTCACGTAGAAATCCACTCACCACTGCAATATTAACACTTATGATGAAAAAAACACTTGGTGCCCTGGCTAGTGTGGCTCAGTAGATTAAGTGCCAGCCTGGGAACCAAAAGGTCACCAGTTCGATTCCCAGTCAGGGCACATGCCTGGGTTGTGGGCCAGGTCCCCAGCTGGGGGGGCGTGTGGAAGGTAGTTGATCAAGGTTTCTATTGCACATGGATGTTTCCCTCTTTCTCCCTCCCTTCCCCTCTCTCTAAAAATAAATAAATATATAATTTTTTTTTAAAAAAAAGAAAGAAAAAACAGTTGTGTGGCCTTACTCTTTACATAGTGTGTCTTCTGACTTAACATACACAAAGGCACAGAGTTATACCATGAGATTTGGGAGTTAGGAGACATAACTGTTATAAATAGCAAACTGAAACAAAAAAAAAAATGACAATATTTGTTGTTTTCCAAAATTTACAAAAATCCTTTTCCCTTGTTTTAATGGTAAAAGTCCTGGCAAATATATTGCACACAATAAAACATCTGTTAGGAAAAACTGACATTCCTGGAATAACTTAGAAATTAAACACACACACACACACACACACACATTTAGGAAGATGAACCAGCCCAGCTGGAAAACAGGCCAAGACCTTCCATTCCTTCTGAACCATTTGGGAGCAGGGCTTGCTCTCTGGCTTAGCTAAAAAAGGGGAGAGGGGCAGCATGAAAGGGAGCTCAACTCTGTCCCCTCCCATTACAGGGGGCTCAAAGATGCTCTGTGTACCTTCATTGCTGAGGAGATGCCCTGTCAGTGAGACAAGAGGGTCCCACTTATTCATGACCTCCTGGAGAAGTGCCATATAAACTCCATGGGTACATTTTTGCCTCTAAAGGGCACACACAACAGCATCTAAGCTCAAACATTACATTTAACACCCAGCCCTTGGGAGAGGCCCCCACTAAACCGCTCTGAGAAATGAAGGCAAGGAGCAATAATCAAGGATCTCTCTAGAGGGCTAGTAAGCTAGGGAGATAAGAAACCCTGCTCCTACCACCCTCACAGGGCCACTGGTGCCTGCCTGGAGAAGGAGGTCTGAGTGTACACCTGGTCCCAGAAGTCTTCCTGGCGCCAGCCAACCTTGCGTAGGCCTCTTGGGTAACGTGAAATAGCTAAATAACTCCAAATGGAGAACGGGCAGGAGCTGTGGGAAGCCTAGGCACTCGTGAGGGATTGGGGCAGTGCAGTTGGAGCGAGAGCCTGTGTGCCTCATTAGTCATTCTTCAACATTGAGGAAATCAGGAGTTAAGCACAATTACAAGGAGAGAAGGTAGCAGGAATCAAGACAGAAAGACGGTGGAGAAGTCTTGGTCTTACCCTGCAACCAATTGCTCATCGGTTGGAGGACATGGCTCGCTGAAATGGGAACAGGACCATCAAGACCAAACAAAAACACATTGATCTTAAAAATCACGAAAATTTATAGCAGTTTTATTACAACAGCATTAAAGTCTAGCAGCAGTACCACCATTAAGCATTAACTGTTGAGGTCAAGGCTATGCAACTTACCAGACAACAAAGGATACAGACACTCCCCAAGTTGAAGACTTACCACACAGTCTTCTCACTAAAGTGCAAATGCTCTCACGTAGACACAGACTGGGCAAGAGTGAGAGCCATTTCCAGAAACAGAAGCAAGGCCGGAAGACCTGGGCCGGAGCCTAGCCCCATATGGACTGGCTAGATGCTTAAACACAAGAATTTAATCTGACAAACCATCTCAAAAGGGCCAAATAAGATCCCACAAGTAAAAGCCTTATAAAACCACAGAATGCCACTGAGTGTCTCAGCCCCAACTCTTGAGGTGCTGTGACTACATGGCTGATCTCACTGTTAGTCTAGAACAGGGCTGTGGCAAGGCAGTCATGGCAGATCTGTGTATATTTCTATTGGAAAATGTCTGAGACATCTACACTACCCAACCGGAGCTTTTTTAGAAAGTATGTTTAAAAGTTAAAGTTCCCCTACAGAGGTCTGAGTCCTGGGCTACGCTGCTTTCCGAGTTTCCTGGAAAGAGAAAGCAGGCCTGGGCCCCCCAATGCAGACAGCCTTGAAGTGAGAGCGTGCCTGATGTCATGCCATGCCCACTGGCCATCCTGCTGGGACTGCCACTACCCACAGCTCTCACCAAGAAATACACATTGCCAAAGACCCATGCAAGAGAAACACACAATGAAGAACCCTTTCTTTCAGCGGTTCCCAAACGTTAACTCATCGGTTTGTACAGTGGTAAAGGGGTCAGACATTTTGTGGACTTTCCCAAGACCACCCAGGAACTCAGAATCTGAAGAAGCTTGAGTGGAACTCCTACAACTCTATCTCTGACAACTAGACAGGTCATGGCAAAGTCCCAGTGTTCCCTTCCCTTACGGGGGAGTGGTGGTGGCATGGTGAACTCCACAGGCACGTCTCATGGACTTGTGTCTGCCCCTCTGAGGGACGCAGAGCCATCAGCAAGTACTCTCCACTAACACAGATGCTCCTGTGATATCTAGACCTGGGAGGGAGCAGCAGAGCTGCCTCGCCACCTGCAATCATCTTACCGAAGAGGCTCACTGTCTAAGGAACGTGCCCAGGATCACACACTGTAGGACGCAGAGTGAGAATCAGAACCCTGGACCTGAGCCTGTCCCTGCACACTGCCCTGTAGGGACATGCCAATGTGAGTACCAATGTGGGCTTGGCTAAGCCAGGAAAAGGGAAGAGAGATACCCAAGCTTGGGGACAACACTGCTTGTCCACATTCTTGTGTATTGACCTCAATTCTAGCAAGTAGGGGCATCTTACTAACATATCTCAATACGCATGCCACATAGGCAGAGCTGTCAGAGAGGCCACGGTGGAGCCCACGTGCGCATGGCAGGGAGGACGTGCACTATGGCATGCCTGGCCAAGGCCCCCTCCAGCCTAGGGCACGACTGTGCCTAAACGTGCACCCACTGCTTCCAGAAAGGTAGCCAAGTTTGAGAAGGGCAGCAGAGCCACCTGGTTCCAGTGCCCCACAATGCCAACAGAGAAATAAAGGGTAGAGACAGAAACCTTCCACAGCTATGGGACAGTCTTCTGGGCGATGTTTAAAGTAAAATGATTTCAGAGTGTTTTGAAATGGAGTCAACTCCTCTCCCAGCCCCCAGCATCTCCTTCACTGAGGCAGAAGCCAGAACACTGCTTGAAATACAGAGAGGAAGCCAGAAATGGCCATCCACATCTGGAGGGATCATGCCCACAACAGCCTTTCTGATGAAAACCAGGCTTCCTCATGTACCTCTCCTCATGGCTTTGTCTCTGCCAGGGTGGGTGATTACCCAGAGACGGATCAAGCATGAGCAACCTGGTCCCTAATGCCCAACAAAGAAGCCTTGAATTCCAAGCCTTAGAGATAACAAACAATATCTATTTTCCTCTCTCCCTTCTGAATCCGAGTTAGTTTTTTAAAAGTGACAGTTAATTCTTATACCCTGAAACACATCTCGATGACACACCTTATAAAACCAGCCTACTCTCTAAGCCACTACTGTCCAACAGAACTTCTACAGTGACAGAAATATTCCAAATCTACACCATTCAATACAGTAGCCACTGAGCACCTGAAATGCAGCAAGTGCAACTGAGGAAATAAATTTTCCATTTCATTTAATTTCAGTTCATTTCTACTTAAATGGCCACAGTGGCCAGAGACTGTGACCCTGGGCAGCACAGCTCTGTGCCCTCACTTCTCTAAGGCAGGTCATCGCCACATTCAGCAATCACCCATGTGGCCTGTAACACTGCTTCAGTCTGGCAAACTGAAGAGTGGGAGCATTCCACTGGTTCCAGCAGAAGAGCATCTCTGAGAACCACCACCACCGGTTCCTGAAGGAAAACAGGGAATGGGTATGAGGCACCCTCACTGCAGGATGCCAGGAGAACGCCTGAGGTATGACAGGGCTCCCCCAGGTGCCAGGGGCAGAGCAAGCAGCTTGGGCAGACCTATGTGACAAAATAAAGCTGGGGCCCTAAGGGTATTAATATGTATCCCTGAACATGTGGGGAGTGGGGACTGGAATCAGCAGATGCTGTCATGTGCTAACATCACCAAATGACATTACCTCGTATTATAAGCTTCTGGAAATTTGGAAATTTACTGCAGGAATTATATGCTACTGGCCCTCTACACAGACCAAGAGCTCTTTCTGAGTCTTCACGTCCTGAGCCTGCACCTCACAGCCGTGGAGCCTGTGAGAAGAATGACAGGCAGCTGGCCAGCCCTGCTCTAAAGTAGTCTGTGGCATAGGAAGAGGACAAAACACACCCACCCCGTGTGCAGGGGCAGAAAGCTTTCTGTCTGCCTGTAATAAGAGTTTGTCCAAATTTCCAACTTAAAGGACAAGGCAACCACAGGCCTTGACGTCACGTGGAAGGACCCATGGAATGTCCAACGCCCTCCCACACCCTATCCCAATCCTGCTGGTCCCTCTTCCAAAAGCCCGCTCCCTTCAGAGACTGTCACCAGTCACTTTAGAGGCCCCCGACATGCTCACACACACAAAAATAAAAACCACACCCTTGGAACCGCACAACACTACGGCAGCTGCAGTGCCCTGTCAGAGACTGAGGGAGGCTGTACTAGCAGCATGCATGGCAAAGGCCCAGTGTGGGGAGCTCAGCCACTTTCCCGCAGACTGCAGAGGCCAAGTCCTTTCGCTCACAAACACCCCAGCTATGCTAAGGGAACCAATTAACAATCTTTCCTCCTTCACCTGGGCCTGTGTTACCATTTACTAAGCTTTAAAATGAACAGAAGAAGGCAGAAGTGGTCATTTCTCATGTTTGCATGACAACCTGTCCCACAGAGAACGAATGGGGGGCATACACAGAAAGGAACAAGACCCACTTTTCATCTGTGCTACAAACAAGCAAGGGTCCGATCAGCCTGACTCTCAGCCCGTGTCCCCACCTGGACAGACAGTACTGCACCCAAGCACCTACATCTAACCTCTGGGCACCCGCTTGAGGAGTAAGGTCCGAGGACAGCACCAGGGTTTGCTTTCCTCCATGTTCCCCTCATAGGAGGTAAATGTCCTGCAGAAACATGGCCTCAACCATTCTCCAGCCTTATTTACCAACCACAAAGCCCACAGCTGGAACATGTGGCCGAATTATGCAGCAAGCCAGAGGCTGGCAAAACAACCCCCAGCCCTGCACTACCCAAAACACCCACCAAATCAGAAAAAAAGAACACCAGGTTTCTCAGGAGAAATGTCCGGGTCCACAGGAGGCAGGGCTTTGCCCAGGCCTGGGGCAGAGCCAGCACTACCACAGCGACTTCAGAGGCCTTACCTGGAGTCCCCATCCTGATCCTCCGCATTGTCCCTGGTGTTGTTCACAGCGTATCTGCTACGAGGCTTATCTGAGTGAGGGCGAAAAGGAGACAGCAGCTAAGAAACTGGGGTCCATCCATACACAGAGGACTGCAGAATCAGTAAAAGTGCTGGCTTTAAAGTGGGGTACATACACACGATGGACTATTAATCAGCCATAAACAAGAACAAACCTCTGACACAGGCTACCACACAGACAAACTTAAAAACACTATGCTAAGAAAAAGAAACTGGACACAAAAGGACCAATATTACACTAATATAAAATATCTACAGAAGGCAAATTCAGAGACAGAAAGTAGATTAAAGGTGGCCAGAGGCTGAGGGCAGGAGAAATGGGGAGTCAACTGTTTGGTTACAAGCTTCAGTTTGGGGTCATCAAAAATTTTGGAAATGGTCCTAATTATATAATATGGTAAATTAATTATGGTGAATATGATTAATGCCACCCAATTGTACATTTAAAAATGGTTAAAATGGCACCCTGGCCGGTGGTTCAGCTGGTTGGAGCATCATTCCATACACCAGAAGGTTGCAGGTTCAATCCCCAGTCAGGACACGTACAGGAGGCAACCAATGGATGTTTCTCTCTCCCTCTCTCTCTCCCCTTCCCCCTTATCCTCTCTTTAAAATCAATGGATATATCCTCAGATGAGAATTTTAAAAATTCATTAAAATGGCAAATTTTATATTATATTTTTTACCACAATAAAATATTTTTCAAAAAATATGGCTTCCAATAAGTTATAACATAGGAAATGCTTTTGCTACTATTAAGCTAGAAAAAAAGAATATATATACACACACAGATACACACACATCCTCTCAGTGTATGATATTAACTAGGTTGGAAAAAGCAGAGATAAAACAAAGAATTTTTATTTTTTAAATTTTTTAAAAGATTTTACTTATTTTTACAGAGAGGGGAAGGGAGGGAGAGAGAGAAACATCAATGTGTAGTTGCCACTTGTGTGCCCCCTACTGGGGACCTGGCCCAAAACCCAGGCATGTGCCCTGACCGGGAATCAAACTTGCAATCTTTATTTTCACAGGTCAGTGCTCAATCCACTGAGCCACACCAGCCAGGGCAAAACAAAGAATTTTTAAATGCCCACATACCAGTATCCTTCATATACACAAACAATAATACTTTACCAGACCTAATGATGAACTTAACATGTTCATCAAGAGCAGCTTCATCATGCACAAGAGGCCCATGAAGAAAACAGAAATGCCAATAAAGCAGTTAAGTATGAATAAATAATATACTATATTCTTGAATGGGAAGATTCGACATAAAGATACCCTTTCTTCCCCATTAATCAACATGTTTAAAATGCCCTCCAAAACTACATCAAAGCCTTGAGAGTGGGGTCTAACACAGTCAATACTAACACAGGGAAAAGTAAGCAAGAACTGCCTTACAATACTGGAAAATTAAAGTAACAATAGTGACTAATTCTGATGGTATATAACACAGTATAAAGTTACAATAATTCATCAGTGTGGAACCCACCCCCAAACACAGATTACTGGGAGAGATAAGAAAGATAAAAAATAAACTCAAATAAACATGTGAATTTAGTATGTGAAAAGGTGGCAGAACCAATCAGTGAAAGCAAGGTGAATTATTCCATGAAATGATATTGGGACTAGGTAGTCATATGAGAGAGAAAATTATGCTGGCTTTTGAATCCAACACTCCCCAGCTATGGGGACCCATATTCCCACATCCTTCCTCACCCATCATAGTGCCTGCCCCTCAGGGCTCCAGCAGGCAAACAGGAGGTGCACACACATAGCTCTCAGCAAGTGCCTCCAAAGTACCACCTCCCGGTAGGAACCTTCTTCACCTTACACCAAGATAAACACATTTAAAAACAAAACAACAAATGTTTGACAGAAAAATATGAGACTCTTGTTAATAATCCTGGGAAGGAGAGGCCCTTCTATGTATAATAAACATAGAAACCACAAAAGAACAGATTGAAATCATGACTGCATAACAATCAAAACTCTATGTGGCAAGAATTCTATGCAGGCAAACTGGCTAAGTATGTACAGCTTTGTCACAGACAAAGGCCTATTTTTATCTTTAATAGATAAAGAGCTCCTTCAAATCTATAAGATAAAAGAAATCAAACAACCCAAGAAGAAATTAGGCAAAGGTCATTCACTAAAGAAATTATAATAGGTCGTTCACTAAAAAAGAAATACAAATGGCTCTGAAAACAGGGAAACTTGCTCACTCGCAATCCAAGACAAATGCACAGTAAAACTACTATCAGACAAAATTTTTTGAAAGATTTTATTTATTTATTTTTATAGAGAGGGGATGGGAGGGAGAGAAACATCAATGTGCGAGAGAAACATCGATCCATTGCCTCTCACACACCCCCAACTGGGGACCTGGCCCACAACCAGGCATGTGCCCTGACTGGGAATCAAACCAGTGACCTTTCAGTCTGCTGGGGGACGCCCAACCCAGAGAACTACACCAGTCAGGGCAGACACAATTTTTTTAAAAATCTTATTTATTTTTAGAAACAGGAGAAGGGAGAGAGAAAGAAAAGGAGAGAAACATTGATTGGTTGCCTCTTGCACATGTCCCGACCAGAAACCAGGCCCACAACCAAGGCGTGTACCCTGACATTTTAATTGAACCGGCAACATTTTGCTTTGCAGGATGACACTCAAACAACTGAGCCACACTGGTCAGGACCAGATAATTTTTCACCCATCTCTTTAACAAAGAAAAATCCAATCTATTAAAAATAACTATGTTCTCCCAGACAAGAAAAAGCTAAGAGTTCATCACCACCAAACCAGTATTACAAGAAATGTTAAAGAGACTTCTTTAAGAAGAAGAAAGGGAAGGGGGAGAACATAAATATGATTAATAAAATGACAACAACTAAGCACCATCAATAATCACTTTATTTTTTAAAATATTTTATTTATTTATTTTTAGAGAGAGGGGAAGGGAGAGACAAAGAGAAGAAGAGAAACATCAGTTTGCAACCCAGGCATGTGCCCTGACCGGGAATCGAACCATCAACCCTTTGATTCGCAGCCCACGGTCAATCCACTGAGCTATACCAGCCAGGGCAAATAATCACTTTAAATGTGAATGAATTAAAAGCCCTAAACAAAAGACAGGGTAGCTGAATGAATAAGAAAACAAGACCCATACGCATGCTATCTACAAAAGATACTTCAAATCTATAGACAAACATAGACCAAAAATAGAGAAGGAAAAAGAAATTTCACACAAATGCAAACAAAGAAAAAAAGCTGGAAACAAAGAAAAAAAAACAAAGAAAAATAGCAATACTTAAACCAGACAAAATAAACTTGAAAACAAAGGCTATAGCCCTGACTGGTGTGGTTCAGTGAGTTGGGCATCATCCTGCAAACAGAAAGGTTGCCAGTTCGATTCCCAGTCACGGCACAGGCCTGGGTTGCAGGCCAGGTTCCTGGTTGAGGGGCGTGTGAGAGGCAAACACTTCTCTTGCACATCCATGTTTCTATCCCTCTTTGTCCTTCACTTCCCCTCTCTCTAAGAATAAATAAATAAAATCTTTTTTAAAAATTAAAAAAATAAGACAAAGGCTATAATAACAGACAATGACATTTCATAATGATAAAGGGATTAACCCAACAAGAGGATAAAACTGCTGTTCACATTTAAACAACCAACATAAAGCAAATATTACCAGACATAAAGAAAGAGATCAATAGTAATACAGTCATAAATGGGACTCTAATGCCCCACTGACATCAATGGATAGATCTTCCAGACAGAAAATCAACAAGGAAACAGCAGCCTTAAACAACGCATTAGACCAGAAGGACTTAATTGATATTTTGAAAACACCTCACCTCAAAGCAGCAGAGTATACATTCATTTCAAGTGAGCATGGAACATTTTCCAGGACAGACCACATGTCATGCCACAAAACAAGTCTCAAGAAACTTAAGAAGAATAAAATCATATCAAGGATCTTCTCCAAACACAAAGATATGAAATTAGAAATCAATTACAAACACACACACACACACACACCAAACACATGGCAGCTAAATAACATACTACTAAACAATGAATGGGTTAACAATGAAATCAAGGGAAAAAATCAGCTCTGGTTGGTGTGGCTCAGTGGACTGAGTGCCAGCCTGAGAACCAAAAAGTCGCAGGTTCAATTCCCAGTCAGAGCACATGCCTAGGTTGTAGGCCAGGTCTCCAGTTGGGCTGTGCAAGAGGCAACAGATCCACGTATATCTCACACACTCATGTTTCTCTCCCTCCTTTCCTTCCTCAATAAAAATAAATAAAATCTGAGACTTCCGGCCAAGATGGAGGCATAGGTGGACACACTATACCTCCTCGCACAACCAAAATTTAGGACAACAAGGATTTGGAAACAAGAAAACAACCAGAACTGAGAGAAAATTGAACTATACTGAAGTCCGACAACCATTCATCCAGACCAGTAAGAGGGGTGGAGTCACGGCAGGAAAAGTGGAGAATGGAGGACCCAGGCGTGCAGGCGGCTAGCAGACCCGGGGCATGGGGTGGCAACAGGCAGACCCAGTGAGGCCGTGCAAGGTGGCTGGCTGACCAGGTGGTCCCACATTCACACAAAGATAATCCAGGCAAAAGGGGGAGTGAGACAGACCTCGCAACCCAGGGCCCCAGTGCCAAGAAATAAAACCTAAAAACACTAATTGAAAACACTTCAGGGGGTTGAGGGGCCACAAGAGACTCCCAGCCTCACAGGAGAGTTTGTTGGAGAGACCCACAGGGTCCTAGAACGTACACAAGCCCACCCACATGGAAATCAGCACCAGAAGGGCCCAATATGCTTGGGGGAAACGGTGGAAGGGACTGGAATCCGAGAGAGAGTGGAGCAAGAGCCATTGTTCCCTCTCGGACCCTGCCCCCACATATAGCGTCACAACCCAGCAACTGGGCTGGCCGTCCTGGGGAACACCTAAGGCTCCGCCCCTCACTACAGAACAGCCGCGACCAGACCAAAAAAACAAAAATGGCTCAAATGGGAAAACAGATCAAAAAAGAGATAGCCAACCTATCAGATGCACAGTTCAAAGCACTGGTGATCAAGATGCTCACAGAACTGGTTGAATTTGGTCGCAAATTAGATGAATAAATGAAGGCTACAATAAGTGAAATGAAGGAAAATGCATAGGGAAGCAATAGTGATGGGAGGAAAACTGGGACTCAAATCAATGGAGTGGACCAGAAGCAAGAAAGAAACAACCAAACAGAAAAGAATGAAGAAACAAAAATTCAAAAAAATGAGGACAGGTTTAGGAACCTCCAGGACATCTTTAAATGTCCCAACATCCAAATTATAGGGGTACAAGAAGGGGAAGAGGAAAAGCAACAAGTGGAAAAGTTATTTCAACAAATAATAAAGGAGAACTTCCCCAATCTGGCAAAGGAAATAGACTTCCAGGAAGTCCAGGAAGCTCAGAGAGTCCCAAAGAAGTTGGACCCAAGGAGGAACACACCAAGGCACATTATAATTACATTACCCAAGATTAAAATGAAGGAGAGAATTCTAGAAGCAGCAAGGGATAAGGGGACAGTCACCTACAAAGG